>PVHT020000118.1:2884564-2943607 GCA_004024745.2 Catagonus wagneri
CTCGAGTAGCAATCAAAGACAAAAGACAAAAAAAAAGGTATTAAAGATAAAAAAATATAAATACGATTCAAGGAGTCAGATAACTATGTAGAAGAGACATCAATGATACACACATTAACTTTATAAAATCACATTTGAATGCAAATTATAATGTCATGGTATTTGGTGACAGGATAACTACCCCTTTGTTGCACCAACAATTAAAGTTAGGTTTCTAGATGAATTATTATAATAAACTTAGTATTTTCCTACTGATACATGAGAAAAAACAAAATAAAAAGCATTCCTGAGAGTTTACCGATCAAGCAAAATAGCTGGTGCAGTCTTTGATATATAGAGTAATGATTACCCATGTATTAAACGAACAAAAAAGTTAAGTTTTTTTTTTCCTGTAAGCAAACTTTATACTACAGAGGTACCCTGAACTTAAAAATTATTTTACTACCTCGAGATCAAAACACTATGAATATTAGTATCTTCATATCTACCTACTTAAGCTTAATCACATTTTTCTTTTCTTTTCTTTTTTTCTTTTTAGGGCTGCACCTGTGGCATATGGAGGTTCCCAGGCTAGGGGTCGAATCGGAGTTGCAGCCGCCAGCCTACACCACAGCCACAGCAACTCAGGATCTCACCACAGCTCCCGGCAATGCCGGATCCTTAACCTGCCAAGCGAGGACACGAATTGAACCCACAACCTCATGGTTACTAGTCGGACTACTTTCCGCTGCACCACGACGGAAACTCCTGAACCACACTTTCCATCACAGATCTGGAAGCGCTTCATAAACAACCCAGGAAGACAGTGCAATCCAGGATAAGCATTCACTCAGTTTGTGGAAACAAAGTAACCTTCAGTCCTATATCATTTTGCTGAACAACAACTGCTAAGAGAAGTTTCAGATATTTGTTGGAGAGACTCCTAGAAAATAGAGGGCAATTTACTGGCCTGTGATTGTCAAGTGGGAGAATATGTCAATCACCTAATTACCAACTATTCAACCAGGAAGGCTTTTAAAAACATTGTACATGAAACATGTAAATTAGCCACGAATTCCAAATGTATTATACTGTATAAAACACAGAGCAGAAATCTTTAATTTTTCTTTTTTTTTGTTTGCTTTTTTTTTTTCTAAGGCCACACCCGCGGCATATGGAGGTTCCCAGGCTAGGGGTCGAATCGGAGCTATAACTGCCAGCCACAGCCACAGCCACAGCAACACCAGATCCGAGTAGGGTCTGCGACCTACACCACAGTTCACGGCAATGCCGGATCCTTAACCCACTGAGCAAGGCCAGGATGGAACCCGCAACCTCATGGTTCCCAGTCAGATTCATTAACCACTGCGCCATGACAGGAACTCCAGAAATCTTTTCAAATGCGTAATTTAGTCAAAGGAGCTTCCTATCTTAAATGCATTCTCCATGAAAAGCCATCCTGTATTGGCCCACATTACCACATCTTCCATGGTGCTTTTAGAATAGGTGCTTATTTAAAAGCTGCAAGATAATGGGGAACAAATCTTCCCGTTGAAGTTAATATTACACAAAGTCACTGAGGACATCATTTTTTATTACTCCATTCCAGTACCCTCCTTTCCTTTCAATTGCGTCCTCTAGGCCCCAACACAACCTCCATTAGTAGTAAGCATGAAATAATCCTTATTTTTTACATGACAGTCTCAAAAACAAAATACAGTTGCAAAACTGGAGGTCAGTGAACAAAATTTGCTGCCCTCAACTACACCGATGAGTACCAGTGTAAAAAAGTCATTCCTAATTCCTCCCATTGCCATCCAGATCCAAAAAGGAAAGGGAACCAAGATCTGGGGCCATAATTGGCTTCTCAGAGTCCCTGGCAGAAAGAGAAAGCATTAAAAATAAAAAAAATAATAACAAGCAGCATTTGAAATTGAACAGATCCTGTGACCAAAAAGTAATTTGTTACTTAAGACAGAGATGACATACATGGTGGAATGTTAGCAATGGAAATATTTTCAAGCAATGAGAATGACACATATTGGACTTCTGTCAATGATGCTGTTTAATGCTGGCTCTTCGCATTACATGGTAAGGTTAGCCATTCTGGCGCTAAAAGAACACACACAGACAAACTTAATGCATGAATCCCCAAACTACACACTCTAACCTAATTTGTGGAAATAGATTATATTTCTGTTTAAACGTAAAGTAAAAGGAAGAGAAATTTTGAAACTTTCGTCAGTCTTGTGATTTGCAAACTGCGAGGACCACTGTGGTTCATATTTGCCGTAAGGGTACAAAGATCTCTGCTTATATCCACGACTTGGTCAAATCTTTTCACGACACCAGGGGCACCTGTTCATGGTATTAAGAAGAAAGGTGATTTAAACTTCCAGACACTGTTGATGTGCTGTTCTTTTCAAGGGAAAAGTACAGGGGCGTATCAAAGGCGACTTCGGGGTTATGAGAGGATTTACAACCTCACCGCTTTCTTAAATTAGATCCCATTGCTCACAATCTTTACTTCATTTAAGAATTTGTAAATTTAAAAGAAGAACAAGAAGTTCCCATTTTGGCACAGTGGAAACGAATCTGACTGAGCATCCATGAGGACACAGGTTCAATCCCTGGCCTCATTCAGTGAGTCGTGGATCTGGCGTTGTCATGAGCTGTGGTGTAGGTCACAGACACGGCTCAGATCCCGTGTGGCTGTGGCTGTGGCGTAGGGCAGCAGCTGTAGCTTGGATTTGATCCCTAGCCTGGGAACCTCCATATGCTGTGAGCGTGGCCCTAAAACAAAATAAAAAGAAGAAGAACAAGAAAAAAATCATAATAATTCACTATTATCAAAGGCAGAGTTGTGCCCAGGGTTATAAAGTCAACTTTCTAAATAAATTCTGCACATATTCATAGTCTATGGAATAAAGAAAAGCAATACATAATCCCAACCACGGAAGGCAGACTAAAATCTTTCCAAACCTTCTCGGGCTTTAACTGCCCAGACACCACTCACCAAATGAGGATAAAAGCAGCCACAGATCATCTCGTATTAGTTGTGTATGTCTTTACTACATAATTTAATTCCTCCAGCACTAATCTGAGTTTATCACTATCTGAGTACTGCCATTAAAAATTACTAAATACTAGAGAAGATGACCCTAGGCTAGGAGCTACGCTGAGCAAGAAATAATAGGTTTCCGCTATTAAGGAGCTCAAAGGCCCAACATAAAATCAAGAGACCGCACAGAACAAGAACAGGCACTGTCATGGCAGAAGAACACTGAATGCGTGAGGAATGAGCATGGGATTGTTGAAAAGCGGGTTCTGGGAGTTCCCTTCGTGGTTCAGTGGTTAACGAATCCAAGAACCATGAGGTTGCGGGTTCGGTCCCTGGCCTTGCTCAGTGGGTTAAGGATCCGGCGTTGCCGTGAGCTGTGGTGTAGGTTGCAGACGCGGCTCGGATCCCGCGTTGCTGTGGCTGTGGCGAAGGCCGGCAGCTACAGCTCCTGTTAGACCCCTAGCCTGGGAACCTCCATATGCCGCGGGTGCGGTTCTACATAAAGGCAAAAAGACAAAAAAAAAAGAAAAAGAAAGAAAAGCGGGTTCTGAAAAGGCTGTGGGCTGCTTTCTAAGCAAAGCCGAGCACACAACATGTATTGTGACCAGACTGGTATCCAGCCCTATTTGAAATATGGGGAGAAAAAAAAAAGAAAGAAAGAGATAAGAAAACATCATGTGACCATGAGGAGAAAGAAGGTGATGGTAAATGCAGAGACAGTTCTATTTCTACAGATTTAGATAAAAATGGGGCAACTCCAAAATCCACCTCTTCAATTACATCAGTCTCACCCAGATTTTTTTCAACATTCATTCTAGCAACACACCCAGACCATGCTTAGAGCGGGCTTCCGGGCGGGGGCGCCCTCTTGCTTCCTGCTTTCCAAAGGGTGCTGCCTCCACTTAGTGATGTTTATAAAAATGGCAGTGGTTTCCTATTTGAATGTTAATTACTGTTATGACACACAAGCTAATTTAACTTGCATCAGTAATTTATTCTTCCTTGTAATTAGATGTAGTAATTGGAAAATCTTCCAGAGTGTAACAACAGATTCCGAAGGTGAAATGGCAGTGGGAGGGAGCTCTCCCATAGGTTCTCAACGGTAAATCGGGAGCTGGCTGTTCAGCTGGCAGTCACTAGAATGGACCAGGAATCTGAGATGGTCCTTCTGGAATCAAGTAGGTGACACCCACGACCTTTAAGAGGTGGATGATTCAAGAGCAAAGCAAAGCCCCAGCAGATGGTTACAGCTACCCCAAGCAGCAGAGTAAAACCTGAACTTGAATGCATCTAGGAATGGTGCCATTTTAAACCCTCTAGACTGGGAGCTAGTCACACGCAGTGCAGAGACTCCATATAAGGAGTACAGGTCAACCACACCGCTGGGTGTGATGGACTCTATTCATTTCATTTGACTTACAGAAGTATTTTGGTACCTTCCACATCATACATGCTCAGTAGACATTTACTGAAATAAGCAACAAAATGAGTGGATAAATGAATGGATGTATGCATGGCTTAGTGATAAGTATAGCCAATGCTTCTTCAATACACAGACCATTCCAGGTACCAAGCTCAGCACCTGCTATTTCCTTCTCTCCTCTCCCAATATCCTTGTACCCAAAGCCTTATTACGTATCCTGACCTAAAACCCTTTTTATTTATTTCTTTATGGTTTTTATTTTTTCCATTATAGTTGATTTACTGTGTTCTGTCAATTTCTTTGCACAGCAAAGTGACCCAGTAATACATACATATATATATATACACACATACATATATACACACACATATATACTTTTTTTTATCATCTTGTCCTCCATTGTGTTCCACCGCAAGTTGACTAGATATAGTTCCCTGTGAAAATTCTTTTTTAAAAATAATTCCAGGCAGATTATTTCTAATATACATATAAGTAGGGAGAATAGCCCATGCATTTATCTTCCAAACTCAACAGTATTGGACAATCTTTCTTTATCTACACCTTGTGTGATTAGCCTTCCTGTATTATTTTGAAGTGAATGCCAAGTATCACATCATTTCATCTGTCAATATTAACAGAACTCATTTTTTAAAAACTTCAACGTAATAATTCCTTAAATATATTAACAAGAATTCCTTAATAGCAGTCAGGTATTGTACCTTCTTCTCCACTTGCATTATAATATTTCGTAGTTTGTATAAAGTGGCATCTAAAAAAGGTCCATGGGTGACCTTGCTGTACAGTAGAAAACTGGCAGAACACTGTAAACCAGCTATAATGGAAAAAAATAAAAATCATTACAAAAATAAAATAAAAAATGTCAAAACATGAGGATTAATGGATACCTTGCAAATCCTTTTAATCTATAAATTTCGCCCTCCATTTCTCTTTGTTATGTTGCGTTTTTGCCGTTGCTGTTATTAATGAAACAAAGTCATTTCCTCTGTAAGCTGCCCAGTCTAGGCTTTTAAAATTGCATTCCCATGATGTTTTAATCTGCTCTGTTCCCCTGCCCTCTGTTCTTTGTGTTAGGTGGTGGTCAGAGAAAGAGGCCAAATCAGATTCCAGTTTCAAATTCTGGCGAGAACACTTCAACGGCTGTGTACTTCCACAGGGGACATACAGTCCCGGGCTGCCTCTCTGTGATGTCTATAGCGGGGGGTGCTCACTGCTGGGGCCCCCCGACTTGTCAGGAGCTGCAAACTAGTGAATTCTGGCTTTCCGAAGCTTTCCTCATCTGTTAGCTGGATTAAGTCTCTCTAAAGAGAGACTGTCTCACCAGCTATTTGGTTAAGTGAAGGTACGATTTGTAAAGGAAATCAAGTTAAACACTTCATTCATTTCTTTTGTCGGTTTTCAAAATAATGAGCTGACTTCCTAATATTGCTATGAACAGAAGCAGTAAGGGTTTTATTTTTAACTCTAAAATTTCCTTGTGAAGAACATTCTCCACATCTGAGTCAGAAACCTAAAATTGTCCTTTAGGTACGTACATCTAGGGTTTGGAGATGAACAAAGATACAATGCACTTCAAAATCATCTGTCTCATTAGGGCCTATTCAGCAAGCAGCTATTTTTTTTTCCTTTCTTTCCCCCCCCCTTTTTTTTTTTGGCTTTTTAGGGCCACACCCATGGCCCTGGATGATCCCAGGCTAGGGGTCGAACTGGAGCTACTGCTGCCAGCCTACACCACAGTCATAGCAACATCAGATCCGAGGCGAGCCTGCAAACTACATCACAGCTCACAGCAACGCGAGATCCTTAACCCACTGAGTGAGGCCAGGGATCGAACCCGCAACCTCATGGTTTCTAGTCGGATTCATTTCTGCTGCGCCACGACGGGAATTCTTTCCAGCAGCTATTTTTTCTTTATTTGATCATCTCTAAGTAAGAAAAATAACAAAAATCCTGCGTCTTTACTTAAGAAAGTTAAATATCTAGCATCTTCCTCTCAAAATCATAATGCAGATGCTTGCTGCCTGATTTTAGAAACTCAAAGGGTAGAAGAGAATGGGTAGCAATCAAGACACAGTTGTCCCTGGTATCTGCAGGGAGACTGGTTGCAGGACCCGCAGATACTAAAACCTGGGACACTCAGGTCCCTTATATAAAGCAGTATAGTATCTACATATAATGTGACCCATCCTCCTGTATATTTTCATGTATATTTTTAAAAATTTTATTAGTGTAGAGTTGATTTATAATATTGTGCCAATTTCCACTATATAGCAAAGTGCCCCAGTTTTATATATATACATACACACATTCCCTTTTTTTTTACTCAAATGAATTTTATTACATTTATAGTTGTACAACAATCATCACAACCCAGTTTTATAGCATTTCCATCCCAAATCCTCAGTGCATCCTCCTACCCCTCAACCTGTCTCATTTGGAACCCTGAAGTTTTTCAAAGTCTGTGAGTCAGTATTTGTTCTGCAAAGAAGTTCATTGTGTCTTTTTTATTTTTTTGATTCCACATGTAAGTGATAGCATTTGATGTTGATGTCTCACTGCCTGTCTGACTTCACTTAGCATGATAATTTCCAGGTCCATCCATGTTGCTGCAGACGCTGTTATTTCTTTCCTTTTAATGGCTGAGTAATATTCCATTGTGTATATGTACCATATCTTCTTTACCCACTCCTCTGTGGATAGACATTTAGGTTGTTTCCATGTCTTGGTTATTGTAAATAGTGCTGCAGTGAACACTGGAGTACATGTATATTTTTGAGTCATGGTTTTCTCTGGATAGATGCCCAGGAGTGGGGTTGCTGGATCAATATTCTCTTTTTTATATTATCTTCCATCACGGTCTCTCCCAAGAGACTGGATACAGTCCCCTGTGCTGTACAGTAGGACTCATTCCTCCTGTATATTCTAAGTCATCTCTAGAGTACTTACCATACCTAACACAATGTAAATACTACGTAAATAGTTGCTGGCATGCAGGAAATGACAGTTTTCCATTTTGGAACTTTCTCAAATGCTGTTTTTAATATTCCACCCCTCAGCTGAATTTGTGGATGAGGAATCCGCAGATAAGGAACCCACGGATAGGGAGGGCTAACTGCCACTGGTTTCCAGCAAGAGAGGCCTCCCTTTGCCAGCACTCCTCCGAACCAATATAAACAGAGCCTGTGAAGTAGGAGCCATGCAGAGATGTGATAAAAGCAACCAAACGCCATGCAAGGAACGCAGTTCGCTATACTAGGTATGTGGTTCTATTTTTTTTTCCCCTAGAGATAAAGGGATCTCTTACACTATGAAAATTACTATCATCTGTCTCTCCACATGCATTTCTACCCTTGAGAGGTGGTAGGAACTATGGGGCTACATGATGTGCAAACAAATGCTCTTGTGAATACAGGAGAACTCATTCCTAGAGATTCCGCTCCACTCAGAGAAGCAACTATGCAAAGCCGTGCCTCCAGAGAGCAAGGCGGACGGAGGTCTCACCCAGCGTGTACTGTAAACAATTACAACACAACCGACTACAACGGAGGAACACGTTTTTCCTGCCTTCTTTCTACCTCCCACCTTGAAACAGAACGCCTCGTTTCCACTTTTAGTGGAAAGGAAAGATGTCCTTGAAATTATATGCAGCTGTGATGTAAGCAGTCTGTCTACTTACAAAATTAATGAAAAGCATTTCAACTGACAGCCTCTCCACCGCCAAAAAGCTGAGACTGCTCAGGAATAGCAGTACACCTTATTTGTCACATATAGGACTCAGGAAACTCAAGGAGATGTTATGAATTATGTTATTTCATGAACGGCACGTAGGGCAACCAAAGGTCCCCTCTACACACAAACACAGGAAATCTCAGAATTTCTGTTTCCCGTGGGTACGGATATTTTCTTAATCTGTAGTCATTTTATTTATAAGAGAGAGAATTCAAGTTCCTGAATCATGAAACTAGTACACAGGCAGGGTGGTCTGGTTTGGGATCCATTCCCCAATCTGAGTTCAAGAGGATGGAGGGCAACTATCTCAGAGATATGAGATTACTTTTGCTAACTGCCAGCTAAGCACTAGTTTCTAAATAATAATACAGCCTCCAGATTCCCACACACGACTGAGAGCAGAGAAGCTGAACAGAACTGAAAAACTGGATTCTAACACTAGCGTATTCATCATTTGAGTAAGTTCCTTAGCCACCTTGTACCTTTCATTTCTCTGCTTATAAAGGTAACTGCCTTATTCTGCAAGGCCTCTTCTTTTTTCTTTTTCCTTTTTGTCTTTTTAGGGCCACACCCGCAGCATATGGAAGTTCCTAAGCTAGGGGTCGAATCAGAGCTACAGCTGCCCGCCTACAGCACAGCAACTGCAATGCAGGATCCAAGCCGATCTGCAACCTACACCCCAGCTGAGTGCGTTACTGGCTCCTTAACCCACTGAGCAAGGCCAGGGATCAAACCTGCATCCTCATAGATACTAGTAGGGTTTGTCACCGCTGAGCCAAGATGGAAACTCCTGCGGGGACATTCTTGAATGACTTAAAAAAATTCTTTGAAATCTTCAAAGAAAGAGCACAATTTTAACCTAATTATGAAGGACACAGAAAAACATGAGCAAACTACCTCAAATCCTGCCCGATTAATTCAATTTAAGAAAGAGAGAGAGATCAACTTCCAAGACTAAAAGGTACCACTTGGAATTCTCATCATGGCTCAGTGGAAATGAATCCAACTAGGAACCATGAGGTTGAGGGTTCGATCCCTGGCCTTGCTCAATTAGTTAAGGATCTGGTGTTGCCGTGAACTGTGGTGTAGGTCGCAGATGCGGCTTGGATTTGGCGTTGCTATGGCTCTGGTATAGGCCAACAGCTGTAGTTCCGATTGGACCCCTAGCCTGGGAACCTCCATATGCCGCAGGTGCAGCCCTAAAAAGACAATAAATAAATAAATAAATAGGCAGCCCTTATCAGTGGGCTTAGACATTGTCTCTCTTGTCAATTCCCCACCAAGTTAAACCTCCTCCTCTCCCCTTTGCATCCATCCTTCCTCTTCCTCTCACCACCACACCTTCCTCCAGGTACCCCTTGTAGCTCTTGGAAACTCCATCGTGTTCGTCTCCCCTATTTTAGCCTCTCTCCCCTCTACAGCTATAACCTCCCTCTCACTGTCGCCAATAAGACTGAGCTGACGGGGACCTTAGAATTCTTCTACTCAGGCTCATGCACAGTGAAAACAGAAAGCGGAGGCCTGAAGTGAAGAAGGCACAGGCTCAAAACCAGGCAGCTACACCTGCAAAGCTAGGTCCCTGTCCAGGTACCTGCCTCCGGGCACAGTGCTCTTTCCACCTCACCACGCTTCCTTCCACCTGGCACTATTCGCCCGAGAAAGGAAGCAGAGGATCCAGCGGGGATGTCTCGTTGTTTCAACCCTAGGGAGGGCTTCCAATCACAATCAGAAAAAAAAGACACAACTGAGCACATCCGTCAGATCAGAATCTTATATTCAGAAGATGCCTCCAAAGCTCATACTTCCTCCCCCTCCATTCACCTCACCTAGGGAGTAGGATTTGACGGCCGATGGCACGGCAGCCCTCTCCCAGCCATTCTTCCCAATATGCAGCGTCACTGGAGGGGTGACCCCCATGACGGGTCAAACCTAAATCCTTCCCAATGGAGGAAACAGCTCAGATTCTCAAATGTGATACTGAAACACAATCACCACAGAAGGTTGAAAAGGCCTCTTCTGCGCAGGCCCCTAAGTGCAAGCGGGCGTGATTAACGCAGAGACTCAAGGGACTTTTCTAAGAGCACGTGGCTCGTTATCTCCACAGGCTTACCTTTTTATTTATTTTTTTTCTTAACGGATTTTATTTCAATTATAGGTGTACATAGATTATCACAAGTCAATTTTACAGATTTTGTATCCCAAACCCACAGTGCACAGGCTTACCTTTTTAGATTAAATAATCTTAGTCCCTTTAATGTTATCAATCTTGGAATGATATTTTTGGCTTTTGTCTAAGCCCCCTTCAAACTGAACATGTGGCTTTTTGGAAGCTGGACTCCAGAACCAAGAACTGGTTAATATAAGGGCCAAGGACACCCTTAATATAAAAGCCATCAACAAAAGGATTGGAAAACTGGTATAAGTCCCATGGGCAATTAATGAAACCTCCAAACAAAAGAGGTGGTATTCAAGACAACAGTGCTTTTCAGACAAACTTGTGACCTTAAGGAATAACCAGAATCTAACGAGAAAAATCGAATGAGCCTTTCCTTTTTTTTTTCTTTTTCTTTTTTTAATTTTATGGCTGCAGCCGCAGCATATGGAAGTTTCTGGGCCAGGGATCAAATCAGATCAGCAGCTGTGGCAACGCCAAATCCTTTAACCCACTGTGCTGGGCTGGGGATTGAACCAGCATCTCTGCAGCAACCCGAGCCACTACAGTCTGATTTTTAACCCACTGCACCACGGTGGGAACTCCGAATGTGTCTTAAAAACATTTTCAAGCACTAACCCAAATACAGTGCATTAGACATTATTTACTTTGACAGCTCAAACCATGCAACTAAACATGAGAAGGTCGGGTTGGCCCAAGAGATGAAAGCCAGAAATGTCCTAGCTAAATTCTTTGAAAGTTAACAGAACAAAGTTATGAAGAGTCAAGGTAAAGGAATTAGGGAAAATATAAATAGGAACTCCACTGCCTACAAGGTAAAAGAAATTAAATAAATAAAATTCCTGACTGAGCTAGGGAAGTATGTCCAGAAAAAATAAAATAGTAGTTGGGTGTGTGCTTTCGGTGTCAAGTCTTGAGAATAATAAGGTGACAAAATTGCAAGCATCAGGGAAGCGCACCACTAGCTCAAAGGATTATGAAAATTTAGGTTTCCGAACTGAATCTGAAAAGAAAACAGATACAAAGAGGTCAGTTCATCACAGGTGAGAAGGAGTTTCTATTATTTGGCTGGCTGTTTAAATTAATATCCTAGAACATTAGCAGGTTAAAGAGCCCTATAAAAATGACAGAGAGAAGCAAATGGGGTAGAAACGACAGTGTTTACACCTTAGTAATAGAAAGGTATTACTAGAAGGATTTACAAGGTACTAACATGACATATATCGAAGTCCAAAAGGCTAGCTTTAATAAATGGTGACAAAAGGCATTAGGCATGGAAGCAACGCCAGAGGACTAGAAATCACTCCATCTATGCTATACCAGATTATTTTAAAACAAATAAGCCATTCTAGATCTGTGAAAGATTAGCTTTATTATTCCCTAAGTGGCCGTGTTCCTGCAAAGGCAGGTAGGTGGAGAAACTAAGAGTGAAAAGAATATAAAATGCTTGTCCTTTCCCAGATAACGTTACAAATGCTGAAAGAATCTGAAAAAATACCTTGACCCAGCGAGGTCCGAGCCTTTAAATTCAAAAGCAAAGAAAGGCAAGTATGTTGCACTTTTTTTCCCAACTGAGACATATCTGGAAGGTAACAGTCAAAACATCAGAACAGAAGATGAGCACAGTGGGTCAGAATACGTAACACAGTCCAAGTCTGCACACACACTGGCAGCATCAAACTCATCAAGGATTGGTTGATGTCCTCAGCACTGACCTGGCCACCTCTGGGAACAGATACTTCCTGTCACCTCCCAGTTTGTACCTTAGATGTGTGATTTCCACTTCTAAAAGTATCACACTTTGTTATGGCCTGAAGGTTTGTGGGCTTGCAAAATTCACTCTGTTGAAGCCCAGATTCCCAGTGTGGCTATATTTAAAGGAGGTACTTCTAAGGGAAGTAGTTACGATTAAATGAGGTTGTAAGGCTGCAGCCCCAATCCAATAAAATTAGTGTCCTTTTAAGAAGAGACAGCAGAGAGTTTTGCCCTCTCTCACCACACATACACACAAAGGAAAGGCCATGCGAGGACAGCAAGAAGGCAGCCCTCTGCAAACCAGAGAGTTCTCACCAGAAATCAGCCAGAACCTTAATTGTGGACATCTACGCTCCAGAACTGTGAGAAAATTAATTTCTGTGGTTGAAGCCACCCAATCTGCACTATTTTGTTATAGGAGACTGAGCCAGGACACACCTGCTCTGTCCATGTCTCTTAGTGACTTCCCAAACAGCAGGAGTGAAATTTAAAATTATTTCTTATATTTCATAAGGCAATGCTCGCTGAGGCTGAGTGCTTCTGAAATACTTTTTCAAATATAACAATGGTTAAAAAAAAAAATGCCACCGACTACAATAACACAGGTCACAGACACAGCTTGGATCTGGCGTTGCTGTGGCTGTAACAAAGGCTGGCAGCTGTAGCTCCAATTTGACACCTAGCCTGGGAACCTTCATATGCCGCAAGTGCGGCCCTAAAAAAAAAAAAAAGGAAACACGGTTTTTTCATTGTGGTTCTAAGAAGAAAACTATAACATGATCTTTGGCACATGTTCCTCACATGCGTTAAGGATGGCCGCGGTAAAAATTACCTCGCAGACCTCGGAGTTTAGTCGTAAACCTTGAACTCATTTCCGTATTTTTAACAATATTCAATAAATAACAATCTATTCATTTACAATGGAAAGACAGGGGTGAAAGGATCAGACAGTCATCTGCTGACCAGAATGCTCTCTCCCTGCACAGGAAGCAGGAAGTTGCATGCTGAACGTGTTGAATAAGAGGCTATCCATTCCTGCAGCCGGTGCTGGCCGAGCAGTGACCAAGGCGGAGCAGGTGCTGCCGTGTGGGGCTGACGACCCCTGGACTGAAGTGCACAGACGAGCTGTCTCTGCATAGGATCTGTGCAGCGTCGCCCCAGCTCCAGCTTTTTCCTTGGCCTGGATAACTCCCAAAGGGACACCGTGCATGTTCACCTCACTGACTTCCATTTTTTTTTTAATAATAAAATTTGCCATTTTAACTATTCCTATGTGTATAATTCAATGGCATTAATTAAATTCACAATGGACTGTAACTGTGACCACAGTTTCTAAGACTTTCTCATCACCCTGAAATGGAAACTCTGCAATAACACTGCTTTTTCAAAAGGGCCACAGGTTACTAACATTTCTGTTTGACATAGTCCTTTTAAAGGTATCTTATTGGTCAGATTAGAAGCCTGCTATAAAAGCTGCTCCTTTAGCCTATATGTTACTATAGCTATTGTGCTTTGATTTTATAATCGGTTTCCAGAAGGCAAACTTATTTCATAAGAGAGGCGGCTCCCTGCCATGCCATTTGCGCTACCCGCACATTGCAGGGAGACACTTTCTTGTGCGGTGGACACTATCTTATCCACATCTTACAAACATCCAGAGACACATTGCCATCACCTTTGTACAGATAAGGAAGCTGGGGCTTGAAGGAATGAATGAATTTTCTCAAGCCTACCCAGCTAGTAAGGGAAAAAATCCCAGAATCAATACCAGTTATTCTGTATTGGAGCAAAGATGAAAGAATGAGAAGCAAAGCAGAACAGAAAGAAAGGGAAGAAGGTAAAAAATAAATAAAAATTAAAAATATGTAAGAAATAAATTTAAAAAAGAAAGGGAAGAAGGGAGAGAGGGATGGAGGGAGGAAGGAAGGTGGGAGGGAGGGAAGATGGTTGGTTTGGGTATAGAGTTACCGTTAATATTAGTATTCACTAAGCCCTGATTCTGAATCTGAATATTGTACTATACTGTTATTAAAAGATGTATTCATACAATAAAAAGAGACAAGAAAAAACAGAAAGATGAAAAAAATTTTTTCAAAGACACAGGAGAGGCTAAGGCAGTGATTTTCAGTGGCTATGCTTTGGGTGATATTCTCAACTAGCTCCTTACAAATGGGTCACCTCAGTCACTTAGGGTGGCAGCCGCTTCTGAAAGCTGCCAGATATTTCAAGGGCAAGACAGAGAAAGAGCCTTTTGTATACCCTGCAGTTTACTAGTATCTGTATCACAGCTGCACTCTATGCTTTTAAGACAAATAGAAACTCCATCACACACTGCTTTAAAGACTGGAATAAAAACTCCCAAGTACAGTGAAGGCAAGATACTGCCAATTGTGTGTGCTTAGGGATGGCATATGTCTCTGAAAACAATATCATTCTTTCATTCTCTTTACAAGAATTTTTTTTTTTTCTCTTTTGGCCGCCCTGCAGCACATGGAGTTCCCATGGCCAGGGATCAGATCCAAGCTGCAGCTGTGAGCTATGCCGCTGTTAACGACCTATGCCGCAGCTGTGCAACACCGGATCCTTTAATGCACCGTGCAGGCTGGGGACCAAACCTGGGTCCTGGTGTTGCAGAGATGCCACTGATCCCATTGTGACACAGCAGGAAAAATTCTGCAAGAATTTTTTTTTTTTTTTTCAAAAAAGAACTGACAAGAGGAAACAAGGAGACAAGTTTAAAGTCAGGACCTTGTTTTTTGAGAAGTCTACTTTATTTCAAGAAATTTATATTATTAAACAACTCTCCTCTGAGTGATGGGCTCAAAGGGGATGAAATATAAAGTAAGTCCTTAAATGCATAAGCTTTGAAGTCCAACAAGATCCGAATTCATAGCCCAGCTCTAGCACTTACTAAGTGTGAGAACTTGGTCACATTACATAACCTCCATGACTCTATTTCCTCAAAACTGAACTCATAAGGCTGATGTGAGATTAACTAAAATAGTGCATATAAAGTACCAGACCAAATCTGGCACAGTAAGGCTTATTAGAACATTTATAAAAGTGTGGAGAGGGGAGGAGGAGCTGAAGCACAGAATGAGCTGTGGATGTGAAAGCATGGTGATCTAAATTAATACTCAGCAAGACTAAGTAAGACATATCAAGTCTTCCTCCTTCCTACAAAAGAAAAAAAAAAAGGCAGACAATAAAGATAAAATAATTAATAACAAGAGAAGTCAGACGAGGTCATGATTTTCAATTTGTTCTTGTGCCATTATTTTTCTAGACTCCCTTTTTGGGTTAGAAGGTCAAAGTAGAATAGAAGGAGGAAAACAAGAATGTGGAAGGTAGGGCTTAGAAAAAAGTAGTATCAGAAAAGTAAACCCACACTTTCCTCATAGTATTAGAAAAGATCACCAGGCAATATTCAAAAGGTAAGTTATGAATCCTGGGTGACAGTAGGTTTGAGTTATTCTACTAATGCCCTTTATACTGAGTACCTCGAACCAGTTCAGAGAGAAGTTGTGGGGAAGGGAGAGAAAGAAAGCACACTTCACGGTTCATTCTGGACGCAAATGTTCCACACACCGGAACTGTGATCTTAAGATTCCTATCCTGGATCGTTCATGATCCATCCTCATTGGCTGTACCCACAAGTAACGGTTGTGTCTAGAATCATCACCACAAATTAGAATAAAAAAACCTGCCAGAACACTAGATGAGTGGGCTAAAAAAATCAACACCATTCCTCATGATTAATGAAAGACTGTAACATACTGGGGGTTTTTTTGTTTGTTTGCTTTTTGCGTTTTAGTGCTGCACCCACAGTACCTGGACGTTCCCAGGCTAGGGGCTGAATCAGGGTTGCATCTGCCGGCCTACACTGCAGCCACAGCAACATAGGATCTGAGCTGCATCTGCAAACTACATCACAGCTCACAGCAACACCAGTCCCTCAAAAAGAGGTAATAAGTGAGATAAAAAGATAAATAGATATGTTTATGAATTCTTTATAGATAAAGAATTTTTCTAATATAGGGTATTTTTGTTTAACATGTTCCTCCACTGAGTGAGGAATCCGGGACTGCAGCCCCTGACAAACTAGACACAACTTGAGAGTCACGCCACTAAGAATATACATTTCTGAAGTAAAGAAGATGGAGAAGTAAGGGAGATATAAAGAATAAATCAGGAGTTCCCATCGTGGCTCAGAGGAAACAAACCTGACTGGCATCCAAAAGGATGCAGGTTCGATTCCTGGTCTCGCTCAGTGCGTTAAGGATCTGGCGCTGCCAGAGCTGTGGTGTAGGTCGCAGACATGGCTTGGATCTGGCATTGCTGTAGCTGTGGTGTAGGCTGGCAGCTACGGCTCTGATTCGACCCCTAGCCTGGGAACCTCCATATGCTGTGGGTGCAGCCCTAAAAAGACAAAAAAAAAAAAAGAATAAATCAATGTTTAAAGTACAATGAGGAATAGGAATAACTGATGAAAAGATGTGCCCCAAAAAGTGAAATCACCAACTCTTTGGAGCTTAGAAGTGAAGTATACTGATTTATGTATCTTTAGAGCATGCTCATTTGTAAGACATTGTTTAATGCGCCCTCGGGAACAAATCTAGGCTATGCAACGTGCTGCATGAACTGGCTGGACAAGAAAAGAAGAGCAGCCCCAGCGGCAGCCTCATGGTTTGACCCACTGTATAGAGACAGCAAAGTACCCCCTGCCCCTGCCCATCACTGTCACGTTTGTCCTTTCCACACTTCTCTCCAGGTTTCTTCCCCACAGTATAAACCAGGTCCAAGTCAATTGCTAATCATAGCGCCCCCCCCCCCACAAAAAAAGCAAGGAAGGCCTATTCTCACATTAGATACATCCTAGCCACCTCCAGAAGAAGACTGTTGGCAGCACGGCTGCAAATATCTTGCCAGCTCCACAACCAGTTCTTTCAAGCTGCAAGCAGCTACCACAGTACTCTCAGTTCTGCAGGTGCTTTCCTCTTTTTGTTCTTCCTTAGTTCTAGGCCTTCTTTTCTTTCCCTGCTACCTCTGTACTTCCTTACAATGTCCAATTTTATTCGAGGAAGGGAAATACATGGCAAAACCAGCAAAGGATCCTACAGCATGCTCACCTGCTCTAGAGCTAGGGAACAAAATGGATAGAAATTTATCATCTCTGTGCTCTTTCATTTGGGGACCCAAGTGACTAACAGAGGTGTATGGTTTTCAAATATATTTCTCTGTAGTTCCATAGTTCTAAGGGTTCCTGATTCCATCTTAAAAATTTAAGAGATATATGTGCAATGGTGCTATATTTGGAAAGTTAAAATGAAAGATTTATCCTCCTCTAGGATGCTATTTAAAAGAAGTATGACATGGTTCTACACACCTCCTAAAGGGAAATGTCACATTTTTTTGAGTTATCTACTATGACACAATTTTTGGACATTATCTCATGAATAGACATGATAAATATAGCCATCTAGAGCTGTGCTATTTAATTAAAAATTAAATTACATTAAATTAAAAATTCAGTTCCTTAGGTACATTCACCACATTTCAAGTGCTCAAAAGATGCATGTGGCTAGTGACCACCACATGACACAGTCCTAAACTAGGTCATATCCATCATCACAGAAAGTGCTATTGGACAACACTGCTGTCCTTTTTTCTTACTGAAGATTTTCCACAAAAATATCTGCAGAATTACACATGGTCCCTCGGGCACAATGAAAATAAACTCTCTCAAATCAAAGTTCTAATAGAACCCTGCAGCCTTCTGCATGAGTTCTAACAGCTGCCTAAGTTTTTCACCTCTGCAATTTTCTACTCTCTACCTGGCCTGCAGAGAGATCCAGTCTTTCAATCCTGCCTACATTCTAACCCCTCCTGAACATCTAGCAGTGGTTTGGATCAAAAAAGACATTAAATTGCTGCACATATGAAATAATAGTGCAGTTTTCTGGAAATGCAAGGTCCCCTAAGAAGCATGACTCCCAGGGCAGTGGCAGAAAGTAAAGCTTATGCTACTGAAGTTTGGAGATTGAAAGGATTTGTGCAACTGTGAAGTAATGGTAAACAACTTTGGTTTTTTAAATGAACATAAAAAAAATTTAATGAGTATAATGTCACTTTCAAATTTAAAAAAAAGCTATATTTGAAACAGAGCTCAATTTTAGATAGATTTCCCTTTAAAGTCCAATAGCAATACTATGGTGCTGGCCCCATGTGACAGTGCATCTCTGTGACAATAGGTAAGTTTTCATAAACACTTAAGCACATCTGGACTCCATTCCAGTGACCTACAAGGTAATACATCATTCTGTCAGCTGTACAGGTATATTCATAAGCCCAGAATGATTCCTAGACCACAGGACATATTGCTCAAGAATACACACACACACACACACACACACACACGACATATTGGTCAAGAATACACACACACACACACACACACACACACACACACACACACACAGTGAAACAGTAATACAACAGTTCCTCGTTCTTCAAAATTTTACCTTCCGTGGTTCAGTCTTTCCCTGTTCTGACAAAGAACACCTCTCAAAACGTTACTTTGCAGATCATCGGAACAGATCATCACATGCTTGGATTAAAATTGGTGGGTATAATACAGCAGGTTGGGAAGCTCTATGAAAACTCTTGATTCTACTGAATTTTTAACAAAAGAGTTCAGAGACTTTGTCTATGCAGTTGTTGCCGTGGTCAGCTGCTTTTACTTTGAAAGAATGAAGATTCTCCTAGAGTAGTATATTGCCGTAAAGAGGACAACACTGCCTTAAAAGCTAGCAAAAATAACTTTTACTGTCATTTATGGATTTTTAAAAAGTTACTTTTGGAAATACCACGGATATTTTAAAGATTATTACTTCATAATATTTATAAGCCAGAAGTTATATCTTTGGCAGTTCTTTAGACTTGTGCAGGGGTGATATTGGTCCAGAAAACACCTGACATGACCTCCTTGTTTCTGGCTATCCAGTTCTCACTGACCAATCAGTGCTAGCTATTAAATATTCTGAAAATTATTCTGGGGCACAGATACAGAAGTCTGTCCCCCTTTTTTCCATTATGTAACTAAGACAGTATATATCTCCAGCTTCCAAGTGCTAAATTCAGCTGCTGACTTGTTTCCATTTCTAATTCTAATCCAAAGTTAACAAAGGGAAAGCCTATTTCTATTTGGAAAAAGAAAAGCACAATGGTACTCTGAACAGTCACTATCCAGGGAACCAATGATTTTTAAAAATACACTTTAAAAAAAACTACAAAAGCAAATTTAAGGAGAGAGTTTGGCAATACTAAGATGAGTGCAAATTCTTATAAAGTGTGTTTTCTTTTTTAATTTTATTTTTAGCAATTTTTGACTGTAGCTAAAATAGTATGTTCTTTCTCCAAGGAACAACAAATTAAAAACTACTTATTTAACATTTTTGGCTACCCAACATTTAAAAGTACTGCTCAGTATAGAAGATCAGGCAGTTAAAAAGTTAAGAGCTAAAACTTTTAAATAAGTTCAAAAGTTTTAGACACCCCAGTTGCATAAAACAAAAGTAGCATCCAGCTCGTGGTTTCTATTAACATTCTCTGATAAAAGAAGCCAAGGCTTATTGCAGAAATAGTGGATTCGAGGGAAATATACAAGATAAGCCTGGAGCATTTTGAGATGCCAGGAAGTAAGGAAGTGCTAAAAACAAACAAAAATCTACAAAGCTGGGGAGACGTTAAAGGGACACAAGAGGAGTCAACTGAACGAGCTCCCAGTGACAAAGGCTGGAACTACTTTGAGCAACAGCATAAATGAACCAGTACTAAATTCTAAGTCAAAGTGTGAAATAAATATCCATGAGTCCATATAACAGCAAATAAATAAATTATTTAAGAGAGAAGAGACCATATTCCTATTGAGGAGAATCCCAAACAATTTATATAAATACTTCTCCTTCAGGGCAGGAGGCAACGACTCCCGACTCCTTAAGCATGAACTGCACATTAGTGACTTCCTTTCAAAGAGAACAAAATGGTAAGAGGGAAAAAATAACTCTGCAGTGGAAAAACGCCACAAACACTACCCTCAGCCAGATGATCAAGGTCAGTATCATCAGGACGTCATTTCATTTTTCTAAAGAAGTCACAGATTGTCAACAGGCACATGGAAAGATGCTCAACATCACTAATTACCAGGGAAGTGCAAATCAAAACCACAAGGAGGTACCATCTCATGCCAGTTGGAATGACTATTATCAAAAAGGAAAGAAACAGCATGTGTTGACAAGGGCGTGGAGAAAGGGGCCCCTCATGCCCTGTCTATGGGAATATAAATTGATGCAGCCACCATGGAGTGTGGAGATTCTTCAAAAAATTAAGAAACTGAACTGCATTATAATCCAGCCATTGCACTCCTGGGTATTATTCAAAGAGTACAAAAACACTCATTCAAAAAAACATAGGCACCTCTATGTTTGCTGCAGCGTTATTTACAATTGCCAAGATATGGAACAACCTAAATGCCTATCAACAGATGAATGGATAAAGATGACGTGGTATATAGGTAGTGAAACACTCCTCAGTTATTTAAAAAATGAAATCTTGCTGTCTGCAACAACATGGATGGGCCATGAGAAAGGCAGATACTAAATGATTTCAATCGCATGTGGAAGACAGACAGATAGATAGACAGACAGATAGACAGACATAAAACATTTCTAGATGAGCAAACAACCAAACCAAATCAGACAAAACCAAACACACAGACACAGAGGGTACGAATTTGGGGTGGGGGGATGAAACGAGTAAAGGGGGTCAACTATATGGTGACAGATGGAAACGAAACTTGGTGGTAAGTCACATGTTAGGGTACACATGGGTGGAAATATAATGCTGTACACATGGAACTTACATAATGTTAGAAACCAATGGGACAGCAATAAATTAAAAAAAAATGTCATATTGAAAATACTTACTGCTGAAATGATGTAAAAATGGCACTTTATCTCTGTGGTCTTCTGCTTCAAAACCCAAAACTCCACTCTAATCATGAGAAAACTTCAGACAAATCTTACTTTCTTTCCACTTAAGGGGCACTCTATAAAAATCTGACCAGTACTTCTCACACCTGGCAAGATTATTGAAAACAAAATCTGAGAAACTGCCCCAGAGGAGCCTAAGGCAACGTGATGACAACGGGTTACAAGGTGTCCTGTGGGGGATCCTGATACAGACAATGAATATTAGATATAAACCGAGGAGGTTGGAACAAAGCATGGAAGTCCGCTAAGAGCAGTGCACCGATATCGGTCCATTAATTCTAACAAAGGTACCGCAGCATGATGTCAAGTATTAACAACAAGGGAACCGGTGTGGAAGGCAGGGGAATTCTGCACTATCTTCAGAAGTTTGCAGTAAATCCAAACCGTTCTAAAATTAAGTTTATTTTGAAAATGTATACTATCTTTTCAAGCCTAAATCATATTGCATACCATTTTGGGGTGTTTTTACAATTTTTTGGGACATTGCAATTGTGGTGAAGAATGTGAACTCTAGGATCATGGACTGAACTCAGGCTCAACTGTCTACATCGATTTTTATTGGCTCTATGCCTGCCCTGCACACAGCATATAGCTAACTAGAGGGCCCGGCCTGACTTCAGTTATATTCAGCACAATTTCTGCTTTCTCAGCAAGAGAAAATAAGATAAGTAAGGCCCAACCAGCCATGACCTTCCTATCACAAGGCAGCCGTGTCTAGTCATGACCAGGCCAGTGTGCTGCTCCGAATGACACTGGGAATAAGCAGATGGCAACCTTGTCCCCATTCACAGTCAAGGCAGGTTCTGTTTCCCAAGAACAGATGTAACCAGCAAAGTGATTAATGCCTCTGAGCAAAGTGCAGGACTGATTTTAGGGACTTCAGCAATTCCACATGATATGAACACTACCTGTTTACTTCTGTTATTCAGATGAGGTTAATGAAATCCTGTTTTTCCTTCCACAAGCAAAGCTTATTATAAGAAAAAGAAGCAAAATCAATTTGATGAAAATATCAGAAGATAATTTTAATACAAAAATGTCAAGGGTTTATAATGTTTTTTAAACAAAATGTACTTGTAAGGTTTACAGCTTCTTTCCTACCAATGAAAGCTTCTCAAATGAATATTCATGAAGCAATTGTATTGGCTTTCACAAGCTAAAATGCGTCATTCAAGGCTAGTCATATTGGTCTACCAATGTCTCTGGTGCTTCTAAATTATTAGATCTTAGTCTTCTGCTTTCTTTTTATTATAGTCTAATGCTATAATAGTGACATAAAGAAATAAATCATCAAGAGTTCCCGTTGTGGCTCAGCAGTAACATACCTGACCAGTATCCATGAAGTTGTGGGTTCCATCCCTGGCCTCGCTCAGGGGGTTAAGGATCCAGCATTACCGTGAGCTGTGGTGTAGTTTGCAGACGTTGCTCGGATCTGGTGTGGCTGTGGCTGTGTCGGGCAGCTGCAGCTCTGATCAGACCCCTAGCATTGGAACTTCCATGTGCTGCAGGGTGCAGCCCTAAAAATACATAATCAATATGAAAGGTCACAATTTTTAGCAGAAGCTCAGAATTTTCTAGTGTCACTTTTTAATGTAAAACTATTAAGATACTTTTTCTTGATGAGACTGAATAAATAAAAAGATGAAAATAAGTGAAACAAATGAAAACAATGAGAAGGCTAAGTAACAGCTCTTCTTTAAAAAGACTAATGGAATTAGAGGGTTTTTTTTTTTAACTTAAAACTACTTAATTAACTTTTCTAGAGTTAGATTAACTGTCACTATGCCTAATACTTGCCTCAGACTATTTTCCATGTGTGCTTCCGTGCTGGGATCAAATACCCTCTGTGAAGCCACTGAATTGAGAGCATGGAGGGAGCAGGAAACCAGATCTGTGCCTTCTTTAAAACACACTAGCACCCAGCACTGAATGGATAAAGAGGAAGGCAATCAGGCCAATGAATGCACCTACATGTGAGATTTTCCCAAATGTACCAATCAGAGGACTCTGGGTATAAGCAATACAAACAAAACAAGCCAGGTTATTTAAGTGTTTTTTTGTTTTGTTTTGTTTTAAGTATCTATTCTAAGAGACCGGCAGTTGCAGGGCTCTAATCAGGAGAAACCACGGACAGTCACATCCTTCCAGACACTTGTCCACACATTGAGAATCATACCACAAAGCTCATGAATCAGAGGAGCACATCTGGGAGTTCCCATTGTGGATCAGTGGTAACAAACCCGACTAGTATCCACAAGGACGCAGGTTCGATCCCAGGCCTTGTTCAGTGGGTTAAGGATCAGGCCGTGAGCTGCAGTGTAGGTCACAGAAGCGGCTCAGACCTGGTGTTGCTGTGGATGTGGTGTAGGCAGGCAGCTGCAGCTCTGAGTCAGCCTCTAGCCTGGGAACTTCCACATGCTGCAGGTGTGGTCCTAAGAAGGAGAAAAATAAATGAAAGAAAAGAAGAAGAAGAGCACATCTGATTGGTTGGCTTAAGTTATATGTTCACTGGGGATCTTGAATGACAATTAGAACAAGGCTTTATCCAAAGGTGGAGGAGAAGTGATCCAAAGCAAATGTGGGGCTGCAGTTCCTAGAAGTGGGAGGTACGGACGCGAGGCAGGTATAAACCGAGAGGTCCACTGGGGTGGAGACCGAGCAGGGAACGGGAAAAACCAACGCATCTCCAAGAAGCGCAGCAGGCATTTTGCTTTTCACATATCTGATTCAGTTCTCCAAACTACCACGTAAGGTGGGTCTTAGCAGCCTCCTTTTACTAACGCTGAAACTCAAGTTCACAGAGTTTAAGTGAGTTAGATGCAGCCACGTGAAATCAAACTTCAGTCTTTCCATTCTCTTCTACCTCTCAATGGAAATAGAACTTTCTTTTCAAAGTGTCAAGATGTGAAATATTAAACCCACACACAGCCTCAGACATGCAAGTCTTTTTGAAAACGATTCCTGACTGATAAGGATGTCTTACCCTCATATCATTCAGCTTTTTTTCATGTAATATATACAGAATCCTTTTCATTCAATAAAAATACATTATTTGCTTATATATAAACCCATAGTTTCCATGGCTAATGACAGAATACGGTGATACCAAGGTAACAAACTCAATTCTTAGACACAAGTTAATGAACTGGTTAATTTCTACATGCTCAGAATGCCCCCTAACTACTTTTTTTTGGGGGGGTGCACCTGCAACACATGGAAATTCCTAAGCCAAGGATCAAACCCACGTCACAGCATCAACCGTAACCCACTGCATCACAAGGGAAGTCCTCCTCTAAATTTCTGTCAGGCCACATATTTGATACTGGTAACAAGAGAAACCACGTGGGAATATGGACACATAAGGAAAAATCGCTAATCCCTAATAGCAAATGGTCAGCCCTAGTAACAGGGGTCAGAAGCAGGAGCATTTTTTAAACCAGTGCAAGCCCAGCATTTTTGCACTACGGAGAAAATGCAGGTTCATCTCCAGATCAGCCTAAGCACACACACTGCAATTCGGTTTATTATTTGGGTCACACTCTATCTGTCACCTAAGCAGATGGCATATATGTTTTATATGACATATTTAATTAAGCCATCAGGAAGGTGGTGGTACCAGCTGTTCTGGCCTACTGACCTTGGTAAAGGAGAAGGTGTCAGCAAAATGATGATGACAATGTTCAGATGAAACCCAGAAGTGAAGCCCGTTGATGAAACTATCACTTGCTCTAACTTAGCCACACTGCCAGCCAGGAAATGTTGGCCGAAGTCATTTCTTTCACGTCACTCACTTTCAGGCCCTCTACGTTTATTAAAAGAGATTTTTAAATGATTTATACTGATACATACACAGGAAAAATTCTGGAAATATGAACTTCAAAATATTAATGATTGTTATTTCCAGACGGTGAGCTTTTGGGTTATTTTTTATTTATTTATTTATTTATTTATTTATTTATCTTTTTAGAGCCGCACCCATGTCATATGGAAATTCGAGGCTAGGGGTCAACTCAGAGCTGCAGCTGCTGGCCTAGACCACAGCCACAGCATTGCAGGATCCAAGCCTCAACTACGACCTACACCATAGCTCATGGCAACGCCGGATCCTTAACCCGCTGAGCGAGGCCAGGGATCGAACCCGCATCCTCACGGATACTAGTTAGGTTTGTTTCTGCTGAACCACAACGGGAACTCCTATCTTATGTTTCTTATCAGTGTTTTCAGCAATGTACTTTTATTATTTCAAGTATTTTAATTTTTTAAAAAATCATGACTTTTACAAGTCTTTTTATATACTATATATTTTTGCAGAGTCACTTCTCTAGAAGCTCTGACAGAACACTGAAAACCACACCAAGACAGAAAATGTCCTGAAGCACAGATAAATAGGAAAGGCACTGAGGGAATTACTGTCTCCAGTATTTACAAAAGTCATGCTCCTAACATCCCCTCAGGTCAGAAAGGAAGATAAAATCTGTTATGACCTTTTACCATGTGAAGGAGTGACACCACTTTCTCCCACTTTCAACGAAACTGCCATTCAAATCAACACTGTCCTTTCTGAATTTATGTGAGAAACTTCTGTTTTGTTTCTGATGTGCTGAGACGTAAGCTACATTTCAGATTCTCAGGATTCTACATTAGCAAACATGAAATTATTTCAGCAGAATGCAATTTCTGAAACTTTTTCAGGTAGCAAATTAACAATTTTGTTTTCAGTTCAAGAAAAAACAAAAAATCCTGAAATGCTGCCTCATAAATCCATTTTTTCTTACAAATAAAAAAAACCCCTCTATCTTTCCTCCTTTACATTTAAGTAATTTTGCATTTTTTATATTTGACCTCCCCAGGTTGGCCTATGAAGCCACTTCTTTTTTGGGGGGTGGGGGGGTGGGGGGTCTTTTTAGGGCTGCACCTGCAGCGTATGGAAGTTTCTAGGAGAGGGGTCCAATCAGAGCTGCAGCTGCCAGGCTACACCACAGTCACAGCCACACCAGACCTGAATCACATCTGTGACCTACACCACAGCTCACGGCACTGCCGGATCCTTAACCCACGGAGCAAGGCCAGGGATCGAACCCGCATCCTCATGGTTTCTAGTCAGATTCGTTTCCACTGTGCCACAACGGGGACTCCAAATTTTAGCTTCTTAAGATGGAAATTCTGGTGTAATTCTACCTCATTTATTCCCAAGATTATTTACGTGCACGCTTAACATTTTAGAACACAAACACTGAGAGATAAGAAATTCTCTGAGTTGACAAAATAGACAGTTAAAGTTTCATTAATTTCATTCATAAGGGAACCCTTTAGGCCTTCACTCAGAATCTACTGGCATGTAATTTTTAAACATAATTTTATTTGGAGGGGAAATATATCTGGCAAGAAATTATCTACTAGTACCTTAGCCTGAAAGCCAGGCTTAATTCCTGAGACAGAATTCGTTGTTCTGCAGGGGTGTCATCTGAGCCCACTCTGGACTGGACTGAATTTGCCCCTCTCTCATGTACCTCTTTGCTAAGGGTCTAAGTACTCCAAGAGGGAGAGGGTGGGCTCTAAAAAGACTGAAATAAAGCTCTTTAAAGTTTTTTTTTTTAATTTAAAAGAAGGTGGTGAGTTCAGTGAATAATCCAGCCACTAATGCTCAGCCTAACCAAATCCTTCTGCAGGAAAAGGGGAACGTGAGCAACAGTCCACATGTCCATACAGCTCTGCTCTGGCCGAATGCCTGCGTAACGGGAATCATACAAAAACGGGTTGAAGTACCCCCAGCTCCACTACTGTGTTAAGCCAAGTTACCTAACTTAGTTTTTCCTCTACTGCAAAATAGGGATCTTAACATTAAAAGACACAAAGGTTGAGGAAATATTCAATCTGAGTGAGAGGATGAGTTATATAATATCCTATCTTCGCTTGAATTTCAAAAGGACAACCAAGGCTCCATGTATCAGAATTACCATTTCAGCTAAGGTTTCCATATCAGACTTGGAAAACTGCCCTCGTTTATCCCAGACATGGCATCCAGATAAAGTGTCACATTTTCTATTGAAAATCTTGCTTGAAATAATACTCTTTATGCTTAGGACAAGTTCAAGTACATATGGATGTAACAGGAAACAGAACATCTTAAAAAGAAAAAAGCTAAAAAAATGGGAAAAAACCCACCTAATTTCATTTGTCATTTTTTTTCCTTTGGTCTTTTTGTCTTTTTAGGGCTGTACCCACAGCACATGGAAGTTCCCAGGCTAGGGGTCCAATTGGAGCTGTAGCTGCTGGCCTGCACCACAGCCACAGCAACGCAGGAACCCACTAAGTGAGCCCAGGGATCGAATCTGTGTTCTCATGGAGGCTAGTCGGGTTTGTTAACCACTGAGACACGACGAAAACTCCTTTTTTTTTTTTTCCTTAAATGTTAGGCCTTCCTGGAAACTTGAATTATGTGTCCTGTAACATTTAGATACTCTCAAAATATCAGAAAACTATTTTTGACCCAAACTATCATAAATTTAAAAACAAAAAGTATTCTAGATGATAGATGAATAAAGATGAAAATAGTAGGTAAGATCTATATTGAAATCAACAGGCCACCATAAAACAACATGAAATTTTCTGGTAAGAAGAACAGGAGTTCTAAATTTCTCTTAAGAAAATGCAACGTGAATTCTGTGGGTAAATGAAGCAGACGAATAAATTTTGTGCAGGCTGAATATCACATACAAGAAGGAAATTGAGCTGGCATCACATGGCAAGTTCTAGGGGTACCAAAAAACCCACGCAAAACCAACAGGGAAAAACTTTATACAGAACTGACATGCTTGAATGGAAGACTGCAGGTATCATTTTTCTCTCGCTACAAATGCAAAACAAGCAAAATCAATAACCAATTTTATTTCTAGATTTGTGTCCACTGCAGTGCATAAAGGCAATCTGGGCACTGCCTGAAAAGAACACCTAACTCAGCATCCTCTCAGACAAGTAAATTTGTTACTCTGACCAATACATCACTAATCTACAGTGGCAAAGAGGGCACTTTGTTTTGTTTGCTTTTTAGGGCCGCACCACGGCATATGGAGTTTCCCAGGCTAGGGGTCTAATTGGAGCTGTAGCCGCCGGCCTACGCCACAGCCACAGCAACACCAGATCCGAGCTGTGTCTGCGACCTACACCACAGCTCACGGCAACGCTGGTTCTTTAACCCACTGAGCAAGGCCAGGGATCGGACTCGCAACCTCATGGCTCCTAGTTGGATTGTTTCTGCTGCACCATGACGGGAACTCCCAGCGGGCACTTTGTATTTAATAAAATTCAGAAAAGGCTGGGGAAACTTTAAAACCTTAGCTGTCTCAGAACAAGTATATTACATTTTACTATAGTTTTAGAAATTATATCATTTCAGCTGATTTAACAACTAAAAAAAGCCAAGATCACAGCGATATAACCTACATCAATTTTCAGTTCACCAGCAGAAATAGTGATTTGCCATGTGCTGAATGACTTAGAAGTTTCCTTAAAAAAAAAAAAGAAAAAAGAAAAAAAAATTTGTTTCCCAAACAATTCATTGGTAGGCATTACTAAGGAATGTCATTCTAAACCACAGTACATAAGGCAGTTATTAGGACTTCAAATTACCTAAAATGAACGCCATGAGAGGTCTTTTCTATATGGAGAATGGATACTGGACATAAAAATTAGATTGGACTTATTTGTCATACCCAAGCTATATACATAGATGTTTCACAGGAAACATCACAAAATGCGATCGCATGGGTATGGATCATTCCTATGTCTACGCCTCTCTTTGAAATGGCTCTTCACCACCATCAGAGTCTCATACTTGTTACCTGGACGTATGTTTCTCTTTCTTATTTCCATCGCATCTTCTCCCATGTTTTCAGGTTTATTCTTGGCCCATGCTACTATGCTAATCTTATTCTGTAAACCATAAGATCTCCCAGAGCTCCAAAATGAAAGACTATGTCCTATTTTTTCCAACTGAAGTACAGAATACAAAGTAGAAAAGGACAATGGCTTGGTTGCTACTAAATAAGCTCAAGGGAAAACAAACCATGTCACAAGCCATGTGACCCAGAACAGTGTTCCGTTTATGATAATGCTGATCAAGGATACTGTATGAAGGGTAAAAGCTGAAAGAGCAATCCAAAGAAAAGATGAGTAACATAAAAAAAAAAAATTGAAAGAAAAGAAAAAAGGAAGCTTTGTAAAGTCTAAAACTTTCTAACTGTGGGGTCTGAAGCATACACTTCATTCCTAACTGGAAGAAAGAAAAATAAATCGCACGTACTTGGTAGGGGAGGATTTGCCTCAGAAAGCTTTCAATTTTAAATTTGCTTTCTTGGGGTTAACAAGCACCTTTAAATCCTGTCTGTTATTCCGTCTCTACCTTTCACAGCAATCACTGAGACAGGACTGGACACTAAAGAGCCTGGGAAGCAGCACATTTTCCGGGGGGCGTTAATGTTTTGCATTAATGGGTCAGTTAAATAAGATGTGCAAACGCCTTTTGATGATGCAGATGTAAACTTGCATTCTCAAAAGTTTTTAAAGAGAGACAGGAAAGAATATGCCCCATTCTAACAAAGTCACACCAAGAGAAAGAGTTGGGAAAATGAGTGAAGCTAGGTTGAAACAACACACTTGTGGCTTAAAATAAGAGAAGGATACGCAGGTAGTCAGGGAACAAAGGGGGGGGGCACATAACTGTTTGTTTAAATTTTGGGAGAGTCTGTGCTTAAATTTGTCTTTATGAAAATACCAAAATAAAATAGGCAGAATGGCATAACCTATGAAAATGGCAAGCTTTAAGATAAGGTGATTCTTTGGAGGTACATAGAAAATCATCTGAAAATGACTTAGTATGACTATTTTAAATAGACTTCTATTCTGTATTCCCAAGAAAACATAAAAAGCAGGACTTCAAAAAGAACAACAAAGAGGGACGAATATGATATGAAAAGTCAACAGGTTGAAACATACAAGAAAATAGCTAAGATTTTAGAACAATAAATGGAAACAAAATTTACATGCAAGGCAATTAAAAGCAAACGTGACAACACAGAAAATCAATTCTGAAAAGTAGAAGACAAATCTGAGCAATTCTCCAAGACTTCAGAACAGAGATCAGCAAACTACAGCCTGAAAGCCAAATCTGACTTGCCCCCCGTTTTTGTTATGTCCTGAGAGCTAAGAATGGTTTCGACAGATGAACATTTGCAATTAAGTGATGATAAGAACTTAGAATCACAATTAAGCAAAAGGTTATGTCTCCCAAAAAGAATTATTTTATCCTCATTAGCAGATCTATATCACAAAACAAAAGCAAGTTAAAAGCTCTACTCTATTATTATTATATTTTGAATTTCACCAATAAAAATTTTACAGAAATTTGTTTTCTCTCTCATCATGGTAGCTACATGATATCTTCAATTTTGTCTCTTAGTCCACAAAGCATAAAGTATTTACTACCTAGCTCTTTACAGAAAAAGTTTTCTGACCTCTGCTTTTGAGGAAAGAGAGAGATCAACAAGCGGGGGAAAAGATAACGCCTCTAAGGTCTGGGACAAGATTCAACCAACGGATAATGGATGTCTCCAAAGAACCAAAGAGAATGAAACTAATAAGAAAAGATAATAATTCAAGAACCTTTCCTGATCTAAAGATATATCTAAATCTGACATCAAAAGGGATTTTCAGAATGTCAGGTAAAATTAATTCAAAGTGACTCACACCTGGACAAATCTTAGTGGACTTTTTGAATTTGAAGGTCAAAGAAAAAACTTAAAGGCAGATTTGCAGCGGAAAGTACACATTGCCTAGGAAGAAACACAAATCGGGATGGCCTCACACTTTCCCTCCAGAACGGAAAATAATGGCAGGATGGAAACAGTTTTACTTTCCTCTCGGAAAAAAAGGTGTGACTCAAGAATTTCATATTGGAATTCCCGTCGTGGCACAGCAGAAAGGAATCCGACTAGGAACCATGAGGTTTTGGGTTCTCTCCGTGGCCTCACTCAGTGGGTTAAGGATCCGGCGTTGTCGTGAGCTGTGGTGTAGGTCGCAGATGTGGCTCAGATCCTGTGTTGCTGTGGCTGTGGCCTAGGCCAGCAGCTGTAGCTCTGATTCGACCCCCTAGCCACGGGTGCGGCTCTCAAAAGACAAAAGACTAAATAAAAAAGAATTTCATATTGAGCTAAACTGATGTTCTATGTCTAGCAGTTGTAAAAGACACTCGGACACGCAAAGGCTCAGAAAATTTACCACCTACCCCAAAGTTTCTTAAATATGAATGAGTGTGGATCTTCTTCCAGGCAACAGAGGTGAGGCAGTAGGAACGTACTGTTTCAGAGCATGGACTCTGGGGAGAGAGACAGCGACGGGACTTTCTCCAGAGTCTGGGCTCTTGAGAGGATTTATGACTGTAGACAAATTATTTCGGTTTTAAGTGCCTCTACTTCTTCCTCTGTAAGTGGAGGTGTTAATGGATCTACCTCAGAACAAGGTGCAGAAGATTAAACACGAGTTAGCTCAGTCGTATAAAGCACTGAGCACAATGCCGATGGCACTTTGTAAATACTTAATACACTTTGGCTGTTGTGTTGCACAGAACTAGAATAAACAATCCAAAAATTTATATGGAACCATAAAAGACCCAGAATTGCCAAAAAATCCTAAGGGAAAAAAAAACGAACAGGGGAGTTCCCATAGTGGCTTAGCGCTAAACTCAACTAGTATCCATGAAGATGTGGGTTCGCTCGGGGGGTTAAGGATCTGGTATTGGCATGAGCTGTAGTTTGGGTCGTAGTGGCAGCTCAGATCCCATGTTGCTGTGGCTGTGGCTGAGCTGGCAGCAGCAGCTTCAATTCAGCCCCTAGCCTGGGAACTTCCATATGCCAAGGGTGTGGGCCTATAAAGCAAAAAACAAAACAAACAAACAAACAAACAAACAAAAACCAAGCAGGAAGCATAACTCCCCTAGACGTTTGTACAACAAAGCTGCTGCAAGAGCCATTACAATGGCTGCAAATTAAAGGACGGATGTTTGGGTGGCCCAGACTTTGCAAACAAGCATGAGACTATTCCACGGACTTCATATAGTGAAGTGCATTACCAGGGAGCTGAAAAGACCGCAAAATGTACACACATACTACTAGGTTGAAATGAATCTAAACACGTGCATAGTTCCCTTCTCCTCACACTTCATTGATAATAGAGTTAAATATTCTAAAGAGTTCATTTCTAAGGGATTACCACACTTCCCCAGTAGTCAATGTCACTTATGCCTTTCAATTTATTTGAAAGGTTCAGGAGTAACTCCTCAAATATTCGTTGCTTGTCAGATTCTACATACTGAATTCCTGGATGCAAATACACAGGCCCTATTAGCACTAATGGAAGTCATATATATGTACCTAGGAAAGAACATTTATCTAGAAATCTGTTCTCTACTGCTTAGAGGCCATCATGCTGCATTTTTTCTTGTGGACAAAATAAAAATGCATTGCTCTTTATGAGGAACCATTCAGGTGTTAGAGGCACTTTTATAACATCCAAGAACACATTAGCCAAAAACAACTAGAGTCATGTTTGTCTCATCATCATTCAAGCTGAATTAATAACATTAAACAGCATGTGGGATGAGGAAAAACACAGTTCAGAGCAACATTAAAATCCCTTTCCACTCAAGCATAATTCATTTTGATCTTTACTACTTGATTCAGCTAAAGGTCAAACCATATACGAAGGTTTAGATCCAGAAAATTTATTATTTCACTGTTGAGTATGGTCTGAAATGAGGGCAACTAATTTAAAAATGGAAACAATTTAGAAAATATATGTGTAATGAAAAATGTCTCTATTACAAAGTGTGTAAGTTCTACTATTGACACTGCCAACATTTTAAACCTCCCTACTCATTTTGGTGATGCCTTTAGTGCACCTTAATTTTCTCCTTATTGTGTCATGTACATTCAGTGAACATCATTTTGGTAAGGGACCAAGAATAAGGTCAGAAATGTCAGCGATGATAAATTACAGGCTTTAATGATTTTTGAACAATTTTAAATGTACAAGTCATCTATAAGTCATTTAGCTTGACAGATGAATGATCAACAAACTACATAAACTAATAAGAATCATGTGTATTAGTCTCTACTCTTACGTAGCATGAAGCCAAGTTTTCAAATGTGGCCTAATTAAGACCAAAACCGGGCTATGGAGGAAATACAACTGGAGAAAGACAGAAAAAAAAATTATCTTGTTAAAAAATTGTAAAGCCAATAATTACTCATTAATTTACGCAAATAATATAGACGCACACAAGATTTTATTAAGGATTGGCCAGACTCACAACTGACAGAAACCTGAAATGTTATCAGCTTTGGGGTTTAAAAAAAAAAAAAAGTGACCAGTCAGAGGTGTTTTGCTTGATCATTTGTTTTTTTGCTTTCAATAAAAGGAAGTTTAAAATTTTAGTCTTTGCGGTCTGTATTGTGGATTAACACAAAGCATTGCTTGTGTACTTTATTTATTTATTTATTTATCTATCTATCTATCTATCTATCTATCTATCTATCTTTTCAGAGCTGCACCCATAGCATATGGAAGTGCCCGGGCTCGGGGTCGAATCAGAACTGCAGCTGCCAGCCTACACCACAGCCACAGCAACGCAGGATCCAAGCCACATCTGTGACCTACACCACAGCTCATGGCAGTGCCGGATCCTTAACCTGAGAGCGAGGTCAGGGATCGAACCTACATCCTTATGGATGCTAGTCAGATTCACTTCTGCTGAGCCATGACGGGAACTCCCTGCTTGTGTACTTTATATGTACACTCCTATTTCCTGCTCTTGGTGCATCACAAACAGTGATGGTGGGCTGCCATCCAGTATCCTCTAGAGGGGAACCCCCAGAGTGGGCTCTGGAATGAACCCAAGATAGAATAAACCTACTGAATAAGAAGCATTTCTAATATGGAGAAATCCAGGTAGGAATAGGCACCGATTGACTAAATAAAACTACAAGTAGTTTCCCTGATGCTGAATTTAATAATAATAATAATTGTTATTATTATTATTACTATTATTATTATTTATTTTTTATTTTGCTTTTTAGGGCTGCACCTGAGGCATATGGAAGTTTCCAGGCTAGGGGTCGAATAGGAACTACAGCTGCCGGCCTACACCACAGCCACAGCAATGCGGGATCCAAGCCATGTCTGCAGCCTACACCACAGCTCACAGCAATACCAGATCCTTAACCTACTGGGCGAGGCCAGGGATTGAACCCACAACCTCACGGTTCCTAGTCAGATTCATTTCTGCTGCACCACAGTAGGAACTCCCTGAATTAAATTAAATTAATTAAAACTGACAGGTGACATCCTGCCTGGTAACAGTGATGAAAGCTTTCACTAATCCATCTACTTGAGTATTTCTTAAGTATTTCTTCAGTATTTCCTACCACCAGTATCAAAATCATTCAGATAGCTTGTTTAAAAAAACGCATATTCCTAAATTACCTTCCAGACTTCTGATAACAGGGTTACCAGGAATGAGGAAGAGAAATCTTTTAACAAGCTGCCCAGGAGGTTTTCATGCACCCTAAAGCTTGAGGGCTACAGTGCTAGGAAGAAGGCCCGAGAGGCTCTTCATTATACACATGCACACTGCTACAATGCCACCTCTAATTTCCTACCTTTACACCTACAGCACACCTGTCAGCAATACAAGAGATACCAGACTCTTAAGAAAAACATAGCACCTTGAATATGAAAGCTAAATGAATGTGTGAACATATGCATGAATGAATGGGAAATGCATGAATGGGAAAATGGATAGTATTTCTGAAATAAAATAGGAATTCTGATTACTTTAGAGTTGGCCCTACAAATCCATTCATGGCTCTCTAAAAATCCCCAAGTGTTACAAATTGTTTGGTCTATATATTTAACAACGTGATCTTAACTTCTCGAATATCGATCACAGAAAATTGTGAGTAAAGAGGCAACGGAAGGCTCTGATTCTGATTCCTCAGAAATGTCGCAGTGCTGCACTGCTTTCTACCATGCATAGCGTGCTGGCAGACACCACCAGTGTCCCCTGCACATCTGCTATGAAGGCCGTTGCTTAGCAACAGCAATCAATGCAGTATTTCCTCTTCACCATTTTAAGACCTAGACACCGCTCCAAGGTATTATTTTCAAATACCTTCTGTTTCACTGACCAAACATGTGTGTTAATTTTTCTGTTATAAAAGAAAAAAAAACAACCATGAATCAAATCAGCATAAGAATCTAAGAAAGAAGAGTGAGGGAAGGTCAGTATATAACACAGGGTGTTTGGGGACCTGTTTGATGAAGAAAAATTCTTTGACAGCTCATTGACTTTATTTGCTATATCCTTTCATTCTGCCATTTTAGAACTGATTTCTGCTGCCTCATGGGAGATGAAAGCCATTAGCATGAATTATCATTCTAAATGCAGATCCACAAGGTACTGCCATAAAATAGGGGAAAGCAAATGATTTTCAGAAACTGGCTGAATACACATCTCTCATCTCTGTTAAAGTGCATGTCTAACCATCATTACTAACCACTAGCTACATTTTCCAGGATCTCTCCACCAACACAGGATTCTTTCAGATGGGCATTGCTTACAAGCTAAATAACTTGGTGTTTCTGATGTATTTTACAAGCTAAATTACATATACATGATACTAACACTGACTTTGGGAAGAAAGGATAAGAATCCTTTTAAAAAAATTTTATTATAGTTGATTTACAATGTTCTGTCAATTTCTGCTGTACAACAAAGTGACCCAGTTATATATATATATATGTGTGTGTGTGTGTGTATATATATACACACACACACATATATATACACGCATTCTTTTTCTCACATTATCCTCCATCATGTTCCATAACAAATAATTACATACATTTCCCTGTGCTATACAGCAGCATCTCATTGCTTACTCACTCTAAATGCAATAGTTTGCATCTGATAACCCCAAACTCCCAGTCCATCCCACTCCCTCCCCCTTCCCCTTGACATCCACAAGTCTGTTCTCCATGTCCCTGAGTTTGTTTCTTTTCTCTAAATAGGTTCATTTGTGCCGAACACTAGATTCCAGATATAAGTGATATCCTATGGTATTTGTCTTTCTGTTTCTGACTTACTTCACTTAGTACAAGAATCTCTAGGGTAAACAGACAGGAGGAAGCTATTTCAAAGAGCATGAGCGAAACAAGGAGCATGAGATGTTCTCGGGCCCACACTGCCCCCCTTCCCCGGATGCTCCAGAGCAGAGCAATGGAACATTCAGCTTCCCGGTTTGTGTCAGGCAGGCCCTATCACAGGCTATACTTCCAGGCCAGGACAGTGGCCCTGTTCAAAGGTCAAGATCACTCCTAACCTGATTCTCCCCTCTCTGGCCCTGTTCCCTCCAGTTTAATGACCTCCCCATGATCCCCCAAAACAACTGTAACGGCCACTGGCTTTGAATAAACCCCTGTTTTAAACCTGCTTATGACTAAAGAACTTTTCCTCCGGTCCTTCTGTTTTCGCTTACTCAATACAGTTCCTTTTCCTTCAAAAAGTGCCTTTTGGTGACACCTTCAGTATCCTAGCTTTTATCTTCTGAACACCCGCTTTCAAGAACTCTGTAGAAATGTCTCCCACAACGTGCCCTGTTTGGTGGCTCCTCTGTAACACCAAAGTCCACCTCCTAACATCAGGAGGCTAAAGATGCAGTAATTTGGTCATGGTTTAGCTTCTAGGACTGAATTACACACATATTCTCTTCCCCACTTTCCAGAATCAGCCACACTTTTTAATTGTTTATTTTTAAACTGATGGTATTGCCTAAGTGGAACACGGTCTTCATAATGCCAAGCTGTGATAATGATATGGAAAGAGCCAAGAGACGGACGGGTCTTCAAAGCTAGTCAGAGGAGAGATGTCACATTCTAGATCACTAATCAGTAGGGAGGTGATAGCTTTTTTTAAGGATTTATTGATAAAAGCATACAAAACGGACCAAAGAGGAAAGAGACAAGTATCAAACGTCATGGCAATCTAGCTGGAAGCATCCAGTCTGTGCTAGAACATGAAAGCAAAGGAAAGCAAGAAGTCTCAAAGGAAGAACAAACCGAACTCTCAGTTAACCACAGTGGGGTAAAACAAAGGCAAAGGACAGAAAATGAGATTTGAAATGAAGCTGTTAAAGTTAATAGTATCAGCTTATTTATTGTAGGATGAATGAAATGCATTAAGGAGTTAACATGGAAACCAAGGAATTTAATCATTAGCATGTTGAAGTGAATAAATAACAATAACATAGATATGCCCCCAAGAAGCAGGGCTAAGATTGAGAATGTTTTAGACCACTGGGTTCTGGCATGCAAAGAGACCGTTCTGTTCTATCCAATATTTTCCACAATTGTCATTGAAAATATTTTAGAAAACTTCCAAAGACAGCTAATGGGATATTTAAGTCTAAAAATCAAGAAACAGAACCTCCTGATTCCTGAGGAATGAACGTTTAAAAACAAAGAGGGATGGAGAAAAGTCATTCTGCAGCTACACGAACTGAACCCAAATAATTATATGCCCATGTTTATATCAGCAGTACTATAAAAGCATATATAGTCATTCTATTATCAAAGTCACTTTTCCACTATCTAGTAAGTTAAAATTCATGGATATACCTTATTTTCTTTTTCCCTCTCTCTCTTTTTTTTTTTTTAAAGATTTTTTACCTCTCTAATGAATGCTTCTGCTGAGCTTTCTATTTTTTATTCATTCAAATTAAAATGCAATGATTCACCAGTTATTACCACAACAGCCATACACATGTTGAAGAGAAGCTCATGATTATAATCGGCACAATTACTGACTGCTAGATAGTATACCTAAACAGTGTTTGAAAAAGCAGCTTCATTTCCGATGGAGATCAGAACAGTAATAAAACAGTTTCACAGTCTCTTCACTAAATACATCTTTGTTTGCATGGTCTATGTATATTGTCATGGGGCAGGTGCTGGAAAATATGAAATATAAATATTTAAAATCCTACTGAGCTGATGTGAAGTCAGTGGCAAAGAAAAATGCAAACATGGGGGCTTCATGTGTGTAGCTAAATACATAAATAACTGTGAAATCTTCAAAAAGAAGCATTGCAGCCATATTTCTTACGTGGTGCTTATTATTATTCAATAGCAATATATTTTTTTCAATCCTGAGCCTTTGTAAAAGTATGTCAGGCAACACTAAATTCATCAAGCTCTAAGGAAAGTTACCAGTAATGAGTAGCAACATTAAGTTAGATTTATGTCCAAGACGAAATCTTGATCCATCTGTCTTCTCCCCATGTCGTAACTCGGATCACTCTTTGTCTTCAACATTCCCTGTCTTGTCTGCAGGCAGCTGGGCTGACCAGCATCAGGACATAACAGGGTTCAGCAGAATTCAGAGGCCCAAACAAAAGTCCAAGGATAAATTGGTTTTCTGCTGTAAAGCCAAATGTCTTTTTTTTTTTCTTTCAAAGGATACCCGGAGGTGGCATCCTGGGTGAGGTCGGTCCCTTGACTGAACAAAACTTAAAATATGTAACTGTTTGGAGAAAACCTCAATGAGCTAGCTTCTTCTGTTTCCTCAGCTTGAGAGATATAACTCTTTTAAAAGAAAGTTAAACAGTTTTTCAACTAAATTATAGTTCTTTAACTGCATACCCAAATAATAAGCAATTCACAAGGCAAGTGAATAGAGAGCAAAAGATATAGTAATTCTAGAAGTTTCCATTGTGGCTCAGCAGGAATGAAACCAACTAGTATGCATCAGGATGTAGGTTCAATCCCTGGCCATGCTCAGTGGGTTAAGGATCCAGCGTTGCCTTGAGCTGTGGTGTAGGTTGCAGACACGGCTCAGATCCCGAGTTGCTGTGGCTGTGGTATAGGCTGGCAGCTGTAGCTCTGATTCAACCCCTAGCCTGGGAACCTCCATATGCCTCAGGTGTGGCCCTAAAAAGCAGCAGAAAAAAAAAAAAGAAGAAGAAGATACAGTAATCTGGCTACTAGAAAAACAAAAGTCAGAAGCAAACTTCAGAAAAGGCCAAACAATAAAGTTCATTTCCACATCTGAAAGCATGGTGAACCAAGAGCCCTACTGACAAATATCTTTAAAAATGCATCACTACATTACTCCCATTTTAGAGGAAAAAAAATATAATATATTTAGGGACGACTGGGGAATTTAAATATGGACTAGGTAAAATATTAGAGATTCACTTTCTAAGGTGTGATACGGTACAGTGATTATAAAGGAGAATATCCTTATTTTCAGAAGATGTACAGCAAAACATGCGGGATTAATGACATGATGTATGTAACTGACTTCCCAATGGTTCATAAAAGTATACACATACACACATACACGCATAGCAAATATGACAAAATACTAACAATGGGATTTTGCTGTGGTGGCTCAGTGGTAACGAACCCAACTAGTATCTAGGAGGACTTGGGTTTGATCCCTGAAACTTCCACATGCCACGGGTGAGGTCCTAACAAGACAAAAAAAAAAAAAGGAAAAAACCCCTAAAACTAACAATGGACTCAGGTCATACATTTCCTATCCTCATCATTTTTGCACACACAATTGAAAGGTTTTATAATAAAAAAAATTAAGGCACAGAAGAAGTTCTATTAAAAAAGAAAAAATTGGAAAATAATATTCATCATTCAGATGACAAGAAAGGAAAATAGCATTTGATTAAACAATGTCACTGATTATTCCTGAAGCAAAAGCAGCAAACCAGAGAGATGAGTCAAGACTGAAGCTACCTTTCTTACGGGGGCCATGTGGCTAACAGGGGATGCTGACTTCCATCCTGACAGCAGTCAGGGTACAAAACACTAGAGACTGTGCCAGGGCTGAACTCCTGAACAGACTTGGATGGCAAAGGATTGTGTACCCTTAGACTGAATTAAAATAAACCTAGTCCATGGAAGGCACAGCAAGGAAGTTGCCAATCTAGACTGAAGCACTGGAAAGAGTGGGAAAATATTTTCCAGAGAACTCATAACGTGATCATTGGCCAAGCATGAAGCCACACCCGTGGCATATGGAGGTTCCCAGGCTAGGGGTCTAACAGGAGCTGTAGCTGCCGGCCTACACCAGAGCCACAGCAATGCCAGATCTGAGCCACATCTGCAACCTACACCACAGCTCACGGCAACGCCGGATCCTTAACCCACTGAGCAAGGCCAGAGATTGAACCCGCAACCTCATGGTTCCTGGTCGGATTTGTTAACCACTGAGCCACGATGGGAACTCCAACATTATCTTACACAAGATGCCTCAAACACAGAAATTAACTTTGGAGGGAGGGATCCGGGGCAGTTAATGCTGCAAAAAAAAAAAAATAAGTCGAATTCACTCTGGATAAAAACACCTTCAAGAGTTCCCGTCATTGCTCAGTGGTTATGAACCTAACTAGTATCCATGAGAGCGCGGGTTTGATCCCTGGCCTCACTCAGTGGGTTAAGGATCCACGGTTGCCGTGAGCTGTGGTGTAGGTCGCAGATGCAGCTTGGATCTGGCATTGCAGTGGCTGTGGTGTAGGCCGGCAGCTGCAGGTCTGATTTTACCCCAGCCTGGGAACCTCCATATGCCGCAGGTGAGGGCCTAAAAAGACAAGACAAAAAACAAACAAACAAAAAAACTCAATACCACCACCAACAAAAAACCCCACCTTCAATACAGACCTCAAAGAATTTCAAGAGAGCCTAAGCTTACAGTTTAAAAAACAAAACAAAACAAAACACAAAACAAGGAAATAAAACCTAGTGAGGAAGACTTGGCAGAAATATCATATGGCTGAAGTAAACTCACCAAGATCTCAAAATTTGGTCTGTCAGAATTTAAAGTAAATGCCTAACGTGTTTTAACAATTAAAACATTAAAAATATGAGAAAAGATAAAAACATTCTTTAATGTCTAAGCCAAAACACTTCTGGAACTGCAAAATATAATTAAAATGATAATTAAAAGTTGGCAACAATCCTTAATTCCTACAATGTTAGGAAGATTTGAAATAACATGAACTCTGATACACAGATGGTTAAGTATAATGTATACAGTTCTTTTGGAAAACAATTTGACAGTATCTAGTGAAGCCGAGATAAGCATACTCGTGGCCCAACAATTCTATTACAAGTTTTACACCCTAGAAAAACTCCTGTTTATGTTCAACAGGAGATAAGTTTATGAGTGTTCACGGCAAAGGAGTACATAATTGTTAAAAACAGAAAGCAAATCAACTATGATATATACATAATAGAAAACTATCATCATCATCATGGATAAATCTCATAACACTGGGCCAAAAAGAAAGTAGAAAAAAAAAGCATAATTTGACGTCACTTAAATAAGGTTAAAAACATATAAAATCAAAGCAAATATCAATTTTAACCCACATGTGAAAAACTATAAAGAAAACCCAGTGTCTGGTACATAAGATTTGAAAGAGTGTACTTCACAGGACAGAAAGGGAGATAAGATAAAAGAGGTATATGGAACTTCAAAGGTAATGGTAACATTCTATTTCTTCTTTTTCTTTATTTTAGTCGTGCCCATGGCATGTAAAAGTTCTGGGGCCAGGGATCAAACACACACCCGGGCAGGACTAGGTCATAGCAGTGACTGGGTCAGAGTAGTGACAATGCTGGATCCTTAACCTGTTGAGCCACCAGGGAACTCCAACATTCTATTTCATAGCTTGATTGATGGCTATATAGGTTTTTGTGTACTATTATTTGTACTTTCTATTTACGTTATAAATATTTTTCTGTGTTTAATAATAAAAATGATTCAACAAAACCAAAAAAGCAATAAAATGCAAGGGCATCCTGCCAAAAGCATAAAGTTATGCTAGTTCTGCATGAAAGAATCAAGCCTTAGAAAAAAAAAGGGAAACAATAGCATTCAGGATGATTGCAGCAAAATATCCGTGTGCTTCAAGAATATACTCGATACTGAGGCAAATAACTGACCCATCCACTCAAGTAGACCTGCAGCCTCTGGAGCATCTACAGCCTTCCTTCCGTGCCTAGGAGATGTCAAGTCTATGATACAGGCTGGGCTTCAGCTAACCAATTTAGTCTTTTTTTCACCCCTCTCTCTCTCACTATTTCTCTTCATTAGGTTTCAACTCTAATGATGAGGTGTAAGTGCAATTTTTGGCACTTGCTATGTCCTAAATCAAGTCTTAATTTTATATGATAAAAATCTTCCATTTTTCCTGATGGATACCACTGCTTTCCACATCTGTTGACAAGGATATGGCTTATATTCTATGTTACGCCGTCTCATCATAATTCATGTTAGAGCTAAATCTGCTATTTTGACTGTGATGTTTTGGCTAGCAGCTGAACAGATGGATAGTTTTCTCCAGGATGAATATTTGCCAACAATTGGAAGGGTGTAAAACTCATTCTCAAAGAAACCCAAACAGAACCACAAGGAGTCTAACAAATAATTAAAATACCCACTGTTGCAGACAGAAGGCTTCACAGAATCTTGACATGTATTCAGAAATCTTGGTATAAGGGAGTTCCCATTATGGCTCAGCGGGTTAAGAACCCGACTAGTATCCATGAGGATGCGGGTTTGATCCCTGGCCTTGCTCAGTGGGTTATGGATCCTGTATTGTCACAGGTACGGAATAGGTTGCATCTGTGGTTCAGATCCAGCATTGCTGTGGCTGTGCCATAGGCCAGCAGCTGCAGCTGCAATTCAGTCCCTAGCCTGGGAACTTCCATATGCCACATGTGTGGCCCTAAAAAGAAAAAAAAAAAAAAAGAGAGAGAGAGAGAGAGAGAAAGAAATCTTGGTATACAATAACAGTTAATTAAATAACAGAGCCTGGAATTTGTGTTGGTACTGTATTCATACTCACCTGGCTCTCATGGTTTCCCAAAAATACATATGAAGATATCATTGTCTTACTTTATACAGACAAGGAGTAAAACACAGGGAGACATCCATGTTATCACATTGAAAATGGGCTGATTTCAGACATCAGACCTGGGATTTTGAGCTCATCTGCGCCTCATTAGGTACATAATTTTGAGCACGAAATTAATTTCTCAGAGCCTCCATCTCCTCATTTGTAAACAGATACAATAATACCAAATTCACAAGGTTCCTATGAGAATGACATACAGAAAGCCAGTGCGAGTGAGGTCAGTGATTAAGGAGCAGGGTGGGAAGTATAAGATGCCAAAGAAGTCAGCTGAGGTTAGATCTGTTAGAACTAACACGGCAGGTACTTAATAAAGAATTCAAATTGTATTCTCAGTGTAATGAGAATCAATGAAGTGGGGGGAAGGGGTGGCATGAAGGTACAACCTAATCTGCCTTATAAAAGATCATCCTGGTTGCTAGGTGGAAAGATTATGGAGAGGCAAAAAACGAAGACCACCAGTGACGTCTGGAGAAAAAAAAACAACAAATTATAGATGTAATTCTAAAGGATGTGGTAACAGGACTCACCGAGGGATTGGGGGGGTGGAGCACAGTGACAGAATGAATCAGAAGTGATAACTACATTTTTGTCCTGAGCAACTGAATGGAGGGTAATGTTAATTACTGAGATAGGAAACAAAGAGAGGAAAGAAAGGTAAGCGGGAGAGGAGGCTGGGGCACCAAGACTTCTGTTCTTGCTATGCTGAGTTTGAGATGCTTTTCAGACATCCAAGCAATGTCCAACAGGAAACTAGACAGACAAATCCGAAGTTCAGTGCAGAGGTCAGGGCTGGAGAGATACAAATGCTGGAGTATTTCGGCATAAAAGAGGGCATTTAAAGCCATCAACTAAATGAGAATACTCTAAGGAGAGAGTTTAGTTAGAAAGAAAGGAAAAGAATACCCAGGACTAAGCCTTTGAGAATTCCAGTATTTAAAGGCTCATAACAGAAGCAAAACCCATCAAAGGTTGTTGGGGGGAAAAAATGGCTATCTGGTGACAGAACAACGAGGAGAGTGTGATATACTGGGAGCTAAGATAGGAGATGCTATTAAAGAAAAAGGAGTAGTCAATGATGTGGAAGGCCACCGAAAAGTCAAAAAGACAGAGACAAGACACTGGATTTGGCAAGATTAAAGATCTTTGGTCAGCTTATATGAGTACAGTTTCAGTGAAGTATGGAGAATGAAAGAGAAGAGAATGGAAGGTGAGGAAGATGGGGAAAAGGAAGAGACATTACACAAGTCTTTAAAAAGACTATACACATACACATATTTCATTATATTGGCCCCAAGCATTCATACTCTCTGAGTAAGCTGTTGAGTTATCCGAATTTATTCACCCAACGTTGATCCAAAAGACGTATCTGAAAACAAAAGGCTCTAGGGCTCCATGGATCTGCACGTCATGCTTTTGACAAAGAAAGACAGAGAGAAAGAAGAGAGACAGATGCTTTAGAAAGCCAGGAAAGTATCAGAAATGATCAAACATGATAAATAAAAAAATAAATGATAAATGATAAAAATGCATCTCTTTTCTAAAGCAAGATCTGTTGCAGTAAAACATACTTTCTCTGAGATGGGAGGACTGCTCTCTCTCATCTTTATGTACACAGTTCTTTGTCGCTTTATGAAGAGCAATAAGGAATTAATGTGATATTGAAGAACTGGGGCATTCTCTACTGAAAAGACTGGCCAAAATAGGGTCAAAGCAGAGAATTCCAACCAAGCACAATAAAACATTTAGTTCCTTTTAAAAAATTAAATATTGTTTGAATTATTTATATTTTCTTAAGAAACGTTTCCTCGCTGAATCTAAAGGTATCAGGGCTTAAAGACGTGCCTGGAAAACCAAGAGAACCCTGGGGGCAGGTGCTAGGAAACAGGATCCAGAGCAGACCACCTGTAAATCGTAACCATATCAGATGAAAAAAAAAAAAAAAAAGGTTCACTGTACTGATAAACACAGCAATAACTTCAAAGAACGTAAGTCAAAAGTACTGTGTATGTGTGTGCACATGCACTCAACATAGGTAATGACAGAAGCCACTGTCAGTATTGGAACACACTGAAAATCCTCTCCCGTTGTTCCCCATTGAAATCCACCTGCTGAAGCCCAATTCTAAAAATCATCTTACTGAATAATCAAAATGGACCCATGACATATATACCTCTCAGGCACAATATCTCTTTTGTTCAACCTCTCTATCCATATTTTTCTTCTAAATCTAATCAAGAGTTTTGAGGATGGATAGGATCAACTATAATTTTGACATGCCAATTCTATACCTCAGCAATAATTCATAAAGACTATTAAGCAAGTCTAATTTCTCATATATCTCATGGTGAAATGAGACCCTGAGGAGAAATGGGGTAATACTTTTACTGAAACACATCATGATATACAATTAGATGCACCTCTTCACTCTTTCCACTGCTGGAGAACACTGTTTCTCTTTTAGGAAATGTTGATGATATATTCTACCCTTCTATGCTTCTTTTCCATCTCATGTACTCAAGATCCCTAGGAAGGACTAAATAAAGCAACTCTGGTGGTGGAATAAACTCCATACTGTGATGCCAGGCTGGAGAACTGGGTTCATTTAGCAGTTAATTTACACATTAAACTTGAGCAGATGACCTCTCCGGCCCCTGTAAATTTATACACAAGACAAAAACAATATTACTTTACATGTAATCATTCAAATAATTTTCTAAGGTCCCATCTACCTCTAAAAATCTATGACAGATATAAGCTACATTCAATTCCACATGCTGTTATTTACACTTACATAAAATACTTCCCTTATTTCAAAGTTTACTTCAGAAGACCCTAACGCAGGGCAATTCAACTGGCTTCCATGTTTAATTAGAACTAAATAGTTTCTTATAAGACTCAAGTTCTAGCATTTTTTCCTTTTTCTTTTTAGGGCTGCACCCACGGCCTATGGAGGTTTCAAGGCTAGGGGCTGAATAGGAATTGTAGCTACTGGCCTACACCACAGCCATAGCAATGCAGGATCCAACCCGCGTCTACGACCTACACCACAGCTCACAGCAATGCTGGATCCTTAACCACTGAGCGAGGTCAGGGATCGAACCTGCGCCCTCATGGATGCTAGTCGGGTTCCTTACCACTAGCCACGAACAGGAACTTGCAGTTTATAGCATATTTGAAGGAAGGAAGTGCTCATAGAATATTGAACTGTGTGGTACTGTTTCTATCCTAACTTTCAACATTTTGAGGCATAAGAAAATCAAATATTGGGTACTAATTTTCACATATCCTTTCCTGCATTTTCAGTGCTAGCTACTGATTCATCTATAACTTGGGCCTTCCCTGTATTTCCTGCTGAAGGGCAACATAAAACCCACAATGGTCATAAGTCCAGATCACATTTTTTAAGTAGCTGAAGTGACAATTTAGGTCCCAATGGTTAAAAAGTTCAAAGACTTCTATTCTACTAAATTCCTTTATGAACAAATTTCTCAGGGAGAGGAAAACAAGATGTGTGTTACATGACAGCACAGTTACTGATTTGATTTTATAAAAACAAATTAAAATTCTACCATCAAGAGTCAATGCTCCTTATAAAAGAAGCAAGGCCTCTTTTTAATTATGTATATTATTTCAGATTCCCCTATTGCTTTTAGAAGTTCCCATTATCTTTGGAAATATCCATAATAAAACCAAAAATAAATTAATTCATGAAGAGGGATATTTGAGCCAGATTTTAAAAAATTTTTAACTACGTTAACATCAGATAAATTTAAAAACTACATTAGCATCATTTAGACTAAGACGAACAATTTAGTGACCTGAAATAATTTCCACAAATAAAGCTCCAATATTCTTTTTTACACTCATTAATAACTATTATTCTAAGTCTTCAATTACTAGTTCATTAATTTAAAAGTAAAATCCATTATAGGAATAATGTTAGAACATCTCCTAATAAGTTATCTTTGATTATATCCAAAAATTCAATACTGTCTTTTTCCTGAGAAACTCTACATTTGGTTTTGTTCACTTAGCTTCATGCTAAAATTCTTTTAAATCAATTTGTCTTGCTGATTAAAAATAAAAGGGATTGGTGTCAGTTTAAATGAAATAGCTAGTAATAACCTACTGAACATTTAGTTTAGGTTAATAACAGGTGTTACACTGCCATAGTACAAAAGACAAACAATACATTTAATCCTAAAATTTTGAAAAATATTAAATCTATGCAAAAATAATTTAAATTGCCCCTTATCCATTGCTGTGAGGTGTGGTGTAGGTCACAGATGCAGCTCAGATCTGGCGTTGCTGTGGCTGGGGTGTAGGTTGGTGGCTACAGCTCTAATTTGACCCCTAGCCTGGGAACCTCCATATGCCACAGGTGCGGCCCTAAGCACACACACACGCGCACGCGCACGCACACACACACTGCTCTTTATCCATCTCATAGACACCTTGAAAAGTTAAATAACACAGCTTTCAAGTATTTTGAGCTTTTCAGAAATTGACATAATTTTGAAACTATCTCAAGGTCTATAAATACCTACAACAAAAGTATACATATTTTCTGTCATAAAAATCTAGGTCTGGGTTTTTCCAGGTGTTCAAACAAATGAATCCTCAAAATGAGGTATTAACTTCAGTCGCTGTCAGACATAAAAGAATTTCATTACCATAGCATTTAAATACTAATTTGAGAAATCTCTTGGGACTTTTTAATTGAAAATGCACCAACACTTTAAGAACCACTGCTTTTCCTATACATGGAAAACACATGGTGTTTTCTAGATATCTACGCCACTCTGCATATAATGTTTTGCATTTTTCCAATTGTTCCCAATGATCAGCTCATTAATGCTCACAATGCTATAGTCTGTGGATTAGTAATACCAATTCTTTTTTAACAAGTAGGAAAACCAAGGTTGAAAGAGAAAGAAAGGGTCATTTACCTCTAACCCTTACCCCCCCAGGAGGATTAAAGTAGGATGCATAAACACAATCAATACGACAAGCTAACAAAAATTTTTAAAGCTACATAAAGAAATCATAATCTGGACAGGGGTCCAGATCAAGACAGTAAAATAAGATCCTGAGCTCACGTCCCCTCACAGACGTACCACAACCACAACTACATACTGGACAGCCATCCCTGAGAAGGACACGACAACAAGCAGAACAGATTTTCTATAGCTAAAGTCACAAGGAAAAGACCACGTTGAGATAAATGGGAGGGATCTACCTCCCAAAATATGATTCAGTCTAGTACAATCATAACCAAGGAGGTGAAAAAAGACTTACACCCTGAGAACTACAAAACATTAATAAAGGAAATTAAGATGATTTAAATAAATGGAAGCATATCCTATGCTCTTAGATTGTAAGAATTAATATTGTTAAAATGGCCTTATACCCAAAGCAATCTACAGATTTATTGTGATCCTTATCAAATTACCCATGACATGTTTCACAGAACTAGAACAAATTGTCCTAAAATTCATACAGAACAACAGAAGACCCAGAATTGTCAAAGAAGTCCTGAGGAAAAAAAAGAGCAAAGCAGGAGGCATAACCCTTCTAGACTTCAAACAATGTTACAAATCTACAGTAATCAAAACAGCACAGTATTGGCACAAGAACAGATATACGGATCAATGGAACAGAATAGAGAGCCCAGAAATAAACCCACACATGTACAATTAATCTTCGACAAAGGAGGAGAAAATGGAGGGGGGTAGGGAACCAGTCTCTTCAGCAAGGGGTATTGGGAAAGTTGGACAGCCTCATATAAATCAATGAAGCAGATCGTACCCTCTAACCATACACAAAAATAAACTCAAAATAGTTTAAACATTTACACATAAGAAAGACACCATAAACTCTTAGGAGAGATCATAGGTAAAACATTCTCTGACATAAATCGTACCAATATTTTCTTAGGTCACTCTCCCAAGCCAAAAAAAATAAAAAGAAAAATAAACAAATGGCACCTAATTAAACTTACAAACTTTTGTACAGCAAAGGAAACCATAAAGAGAATGAAAAGACAACCTAAATAATGGGTTATGAATAATGCAACAGAAAAGGGTCTAATCTCCACAACAGACAAACAGCTCATACAACTCAGCAACAACAACAAAAACCAATAGAAAAATGAACAGAAGATCTGAACAGATATTTCTTCAAAGAAGAAATACAAATGGCCAATAGGCACATGAAAAAATGCTGAACATAATTAACTACTGGAGAAATGCAAATCAAAACCACAATGAGGTACCACCTCTCACAGGTCAGAATGGCCATAATTAAAAGTCTATGAATAACGAATGCTCAAGAGGACATGGAGAAAAGGGAACCCTCCTATACAGTTGGTGGGAATATAAGCTGGTACAGCCACTATGGAAAACAGTATGGAGGTTCCTCAGAAAACTAAGGCAAGAGTTACCATATGATCCAGCAATCCCACTCCTGAGCATATATACAGACAAAATTATAATTCAAAAAGACACACGCACTCCCATGTTCACAGCAGCACTATTCACAATAGGAGAGACAAGGAAACTATCTAAACATCCATGGACAGATGAATGGATAAAGAAGATGTGGCACATATATACAATGGAATACTACTCAGCCATAATAAAGAACAAAATAATACCATTTCGGCAACATGGATGCAACTAGAGATTCTCATACTAAGTGAGGTAGGGCTGAACGAGAAAGGCAAATACCATATAATATTACTTTTATGTGGAATCTAAAATATGACACAAATGAACCCATGTACGAAACAGAAACAGACTCATGGACAAGGCTGCCAAGGGGGAGGGGGGTTGGGGGAGGGATAGAGTATGAGGTTCGGGTTAGCAGACATAAGCTATTATACATGGAGAAGATAACAAGATGCTACTCTATAGCACAGAGAAGTAAATTCAATGTGTTACGATAAACCATAATGGAAAAGAATATAAAAAGAGTGTGCATATATGTATAACTGAATCATTTTACTGTACAGCAGAAATTAACACATTATAAATCAACTATCTATACTTCAGTAAAATTATTAGAAAATGGGCAAAGAACTTGAATAGACATTTTTCCAAAGAAGATACACAGATGGCAAACATAAATGTGAAAAGATGTTCAGCATCACAAATTATTAAGGAAATGCATATCAAAACCACGATAAGACATCACCTCACACTGCCTAGATGACAGCCACCAAAAAGACAAGAAATAGCAAGTGTTGTCAAGAATGTGGAGAAGAGGGAACACTTACATCCTGCTAGCGGGAGCGTAACTTGGTGCAGCCTCCATGAAAAACAATATGAATGTTTAAAAATTTTAAATAGAACTACCATATGATCCAGTAATTCCACTTCTAGGTATTTATCCAGAGAAAACAAAACACTCATTCGGAAGGATATATGTACCCTTATGTTCACTGAAGCATCATTCATATTAGCAAAGATAGAGAAGAAACGTTAAGTGTCCATCAAGAGATGATGGGTGAATATTATGTGAGATATATATATAGATAGATAGATACATACATACATATACATATACATATATATAATGGAGTATTACTCAGCTATAAAAATGATATCATGCTATTTTAGATAACGTGGATGCACCTAGAGGATGTTATGGTAAAGCAAATAATTTAGACATTAAAAGACAAGTAGTGCATAATCACTTATATGTGGAATCCAAAGAAACAAAACAAATGAACAAACAAAACAGAAACACAGACTCATAGAATGAACAAACTGGTGGTTGCCAGAAGGAAGGTAACCAAGGGGTTAGCTGAAATAGCTGAAGGAGATTATGAAGTACAGCTTCCAGTTATAAAATAAATAAGTTACGGGGATATAATGCCCAGCACAGGGAATAACTTTGCATGGTGACGGATGGGTACTAGATTCATCACTGGTGATTAATGTGTAACGTATATAAATGTTGAATCATTATGGGGTACATCTGAAACTTACACAACATTGTACGTCAACTATACTTCAATTTAAAAGAAAAAGAAGAAAAAAGAACTCTTACAACCTAAGGAAAATGAGAGAGGAAATAGCAACCAGGAGTTAGGCTGGTATGGAAAACACATGCAACACAGGTGGCAAGTTCAGAGAGGTATAATAATAGGTCCAAAATAGCACAGAGAAGTTTTCAAGCAGAACTGGGGATTGTTTGTTTATAATTCTCAGGTTATTATTATGCCCACAAGCAAAGATAGCTGCAAAATATATCCTATTATACCATTTGGCTTATCTTTATCATTAAAATAGTATCATAATCTTTGTGCCTTTCTTTCTTTTTCTTTTTTTTTTTCTTTTTAGGGCCACAGGCACTGCACATGGAGGTGCCCAGGCTACAGCTGCCGGCCTATACCACAGCCACAACAACGTGGGATCCAAGCCTTGTCTGCGACCTACACCACAGCTCATGGCAATGCCAGATCCTTAACCCACTGAGCAGGGCCAGGGATCGAACCCATGTCCTCATGGATGCTAGTCAGATTTGTTTCTGCTAAGCCACAATGGGAACTCCATGACTTTCTTAAGAAAGAATTCTTCAAGAGCAGCCTTATCCTATACAACTTTCTTCAATAATAGAAATGTCCCATGCGGCTGTACCCACATGAGGCTGTTTAACACTTGAAATAGTGTTACTGAAAATTTTAATTTTAAACTTGATTTTATTTTAATTAATTTAAATTTAAGTAGCCAAATGTACCTAGCAGCTGTTGTATTTGACAGTTTAGCTCTAACGTATATATGTGTGTGTATAAAATTCTCTGTCACACAAGTATCTTTCCCAAGTTACTTAGCTTCCTAACTCAGAACTGTTTTTCAAATAAGGTATATTTTCACCTAAATACTTTAATTTAGTTAATTTTCTATCAAATGCATTTTATTCAAGATAATGTTTCAAATTATGGATTCGGTATTCTTTGGCCCAGGGGGGTAACCTGGATTATTTGCTAAACACCATACGTGATGCACTCAGATTCTTGCCCTCATTCATTCCCGAATGCAGTCTTGCAGGCTCTTCAGCTATCAATCGTTCTTATCCTTCTCTCACACCAGCTGACGTTCTACTTTCAAAGAGGTATGTTTTCTCTCCGGTCTCCTGCATTTTGATATGGCTTGTGGACACTTGCAGAGTATAATAAAGAAGATATCTAGAAAGCAACTTCTGGAGTCACTGGGCAGTTGACATCGGCAACAGCAGTACCTGGATTTATTTTTTTTTTAAGTAAGGACATATCCCTACTAAAGGGAACACTGTAGCATACAAAATGCAGCTACAGAATTTTTACAGTGCTCCGACAAGCATCAACATAACAATTCTAAACTCTACATTAAAAACTGATTTTTGGCATTTACTAAAATGCATATACGTACACTCACATTAACATACAGAAAAAAAAAGAAAGTACTACCTTAAATTGCAAGGGAAAAATCAAAATAAGATCTTAAGACGTTTCATAATATCCTGGAGATCATACCCCTTACATTTCAAAACCGCCTTAGTCATCTGGGGCGCCAGTTGTTCATCAGATACAGCCCTCGACACACCAAGGCATGGCATGAATGACAATTACTGTTTTGGATACAAATCTGTACACATCACACACAGGATCCAATACCAGTCACCCTCCTATAACAAATCAATTTTTCAAAATAAAGGGTACACTTAATGTTTATTTTGTGTTAAGGATGGGAAAGCAAATGAAACAGGAACGAGTGACATTAAAATCCTTACGTCTATGTTTAGTTTTTCCACGGGAGCAACGAGCAGATTTTATTAAATTTAACCTAATTTTGCTATGGCAACAGTTGTATCACTTGAGATCATACTCTAGGAGAAACACAGTATTTACTGTCTCATTCTGGCACTTTGACCTGTTCATGGTTTGACTTCAAAGCCATACTTGTTAATGCCAGCGAGAAATACATGCGTGTGTATATACACATAGGTGTGAGAAGAGGGAGAGAAAGACAGAGATTTAGGAATGATTAAAACATTTCTATTTATAATAAATCCAATGCATGCCCCTTCCTTTGGAAGCTCTTCCGTCACATGAAGCTTAGTCAGTGGTTAGAGGGTTAATGAACAAAATGGATCACGGGACTGAAAATAAAAATCACTACTGAAAAAAACGCAGCACCAAGAGAATTAGGCACTACATAATATTGTAACCACTGAGAATTCTCAACAGTAAAATAAAGCCTTGTAGTCCCAGCATTTTCATTAGTTTTCCAGTAGCACTGGATGCAGTGTGAATTACAATGAGGTAGAAAGCCGTGGCTGCTGCCTTTAAAGAAAGTACACTATGTGGAAGGAAAGCACCCCTTCAAGTCACCCAGGGATGGCTGCTGGCCTTGTACACCACCATGTGTTTTAAATTTTAGTACCTTAAAACATCTCAGGTAACAAAATACTACCTTTATTCTGCAACACAATAAATACTAAGTAGCTTACACAGGGAAACATGCTGCAGTGTGAATTTTTACTCAAAGATACAGAATTCTATGTATTGGTTAAAATGTGCAAAAAACCTGGACTCACACAACTTGGAATTACATTTAAATTGTGTCTAAGCAGATGTAAAAGTGACATAAAGGGTGACTGAAACCTATACAAAAAAAAAAAACAAAAACAGGTTATATTACCTACAAGACTGTTTCAGTTCCAGAGGAGAAACGTAAGGCGCAGAGGTGCACAGAGCACTGAGGAGTGAAACATGACACTAAATCGGATTTTACAACACAGATTTGTATTTTACTTTTGCATAGGTGCCTATTCTCCCAAACTTAAAAATAGGATTACTTTTGAACGACTAACTGGGGAAAAAAAAAAATTAAAGGTCAAATATCTCATTAACAGACCTGCTCTTAAGCGAAAGGCTGAGAAAGAAAGTGCCAGATCACCGAAGAAAAAACAAGAGTTAACAGTGTTTTATCCACTGTAATTAGAAAGTGTCAGAAGCCCTACAGGAGTTCCTGTCCTAATCATCCTAGGTTTAACACTTTCCAGTTCACTGAAATTGAAGAATTATTCTCAATTTCTGCTGAAACATGAATAACACTGTCTGCAAGCCCAATTATGATGTCTTTCCTATATACTTTACTCAAGCGTTATTCACTAAGAAGATGCAGGATTATAAAATACAACCCCTGCTCTCAAGTCAGTCTGGTTAGAGTTACATAATGAAACATAACCATATAGGCAAATTAAACACAGTTGTGGTCCTCAGCTGGGCAAAAGCAAGGCTCTGGGGGAAATATTTATCTAGACAGCGTCATCTCTACCCACCAGGCTCACGGCACCGCCAAGTCCTATTAGAGTCGGCCCTAGTATTCCATATAGTCCTCACACTCTAGAACTTCTACTTGAACTCCCTTTGCAGAGCAAATTCCTAACCTTGAGGCAGGAAAGTGTTGAGAACAGAATGCTTGGAATCAAACAAGGGGTTCACAGATCCTTATATGCGCCTGCCTCTATAGCTGTGCTGTTGGGCATGGGAGCCACGAGCCACGAGTGGTTTCTGAGCACTTGAACCATGGCTAGTGCAACTGAGGAAGTGAATCTGGTATTTCACGCACTAAACTTAAAATGAAACAGCCACATGTGGCTAGTGGCTACTGTATTAGAAACCAGAAATAAAACATTTCCATCATCATAGAAAGTTCTATTGGACAGCCCTGCTCTCTAAGCTAGAGGCTATGACAACTGGACATAAGTGTTCCTGAAAAACTCATGGTCCAGAAACATCTTGCACCATGAGAGATTATAAGGCAGAACACGCAAAACCTACACGATATTTACCAGAACCCTAAAGGAATCCTAATTTTAAAATACTAATACCATCGAAAAAAAAGAGCTATTAAATTCTTACTTAGTAAAGAAACACTACAGTAAATATACAGCATGTCTTTGAAAGTAAAGGTGAGTAGCATGAAGAAGGCTATAAGAAGGGTGTCTAAGTTGCAGAAATGCACAAAGACTGGACAGAATTGTGACCACACCAAGGGAAGGAGAACAGCAAGAGAAGGGGCCTCAGGCTCCTGAGTTCTTTCCATGCTTCGCGGGGCTGTTATACAGGTTACTGTGCTTTGGCTTCAGTTGCTACTACTTGGTGACAAAAACCATTAACATGTCGAGAAAAATAAGCCAAGAGACTGCCACATTGTTTCAATATCATTCCCTACCTATCAAGTGTATATGAATTAATTCTTATGATAGAAACCTGAACAAAAAAGACTGCATTTGTCACACAAGTTTTTTGGCGACCTTGAACTACCTGGAATAACTCTGGCCACAGCTCTGCTCCCACCCTGGTCTGTCAAACCTATGCCCGTTGTCCACGGCTTTTCCCAACTGTCATCTTCTTTTATTAAGCCTTTCCTTACCATCCTCACCTCACACCAGGATGTCAGAGAAATTGGCTTTTTTTTTTCTGGAGGTATTTTTATTCACACTTTACATAAAATTGAACACACGTATTTGTTATTATTTTTGTTGATGTCGTGGTTACTATTTTCAGTAGGGTGGCTCAGAGAGGGCTGATAGAAATTTGCAGAGGCGGGCTAAAATTTCCTAAGCCTTGGCAACCTCACTACAAACTGGATTTTGGTCTCGATTCTGCCACCTGCCTCCTGGCTGATCTGAGGCAAGTCATTTGCCTTCTCTGGGCTTCAAACAGTCTCATTTTTCAAAATGTCTTTACGGAGCGTTGTAACTGCAAAAGTGATTAAAAGCCCCTGTAAACTTTTAAATATCTAAACAACTTTAAAAAGAAGTAAGAACAGCTACACAGCCTCCTAGATTTTTTTTCATGGGAACATATGTAAACATCAAAGCACTTTAATGTAGACTGTGGCATACTGTATGGCAACTTAGTTTATCTCCTAAAATTTTGATTTTGGTACGCATATTAATCTCCATTTGTTTTATCTGCTGCATTATAAGGAAGAATTATAATTTGACAATCTCCTATTGATGAAAACACCCTTCAAGGTTTAAGCTTTTCTTAAAACTAGGAGAGTAATACAAGCACGTAATTTTTTTAAGTATAAAATGAAAATGTTCTTTCCTCCAATACTACTCTCCCTGGGAAAAAAAGACTCCTAAAATTTTTCTGTTGCTGGTGTTCCTCGGATGGCTACCATCATAGTTTTAAATAATGTATTCCTGAATTTGATTTTTCTTGTAATATTATTTTACATTGCCATACATTATTAAATTATTTTCCATAAATATAACTGGTCCTCTGTACTTTCTCAGTAGTTGATTTTAGGGGACTAAAAACCAACAGACAGCATTTACAATATTCTAACTATATAAATATTATTAACCATAGAACTAAGTATTGTGGCTAGGTGAAGAGACCCACAGTGGAAGAAACGTAAGGCCCTCTTCTTTAAAGGAAAATGTTCCAAGAATCAAGACCAAGTGGATTCAGCTTGCTGCTGTTGTTTCTGATAGCTCAGGTGATGTTTTTATTTAGATTTTTTTTGTCATTTCATTGACGTAACTCTCTAAGTAGCTTTTTTTTTTTAATGTAGTAATCATGGATGATACTAAATGGCTTATATCCATGCATATTTGAATAGTTATTATTGTTGTCTTAATAAATTTTGACTTCACAAAATTTTTGGCTCAAAATTATTTTCCCTGAGAATTTTGCAAATATTGCTCCACTATCTTCCAGAATACAAAGCGGCTCATGAGAAATGTAATTTCACTGTAGTTCTTGTACCTTTTGCAACATACTATTTTTTTCTCTCTAGAAGTAAGTAGGGATACACACACACCAATTTTTTTTTTAATCTATAGAGATTTAACTGAGAATAGTAGTATCTATTAGATTTTTTTTTTCATCTGACAACACATAATGAGTTCTTTTAATCTGAAGACTGGTATAGCTTTTTTTAGCTTTGTGAAAAATTCTCCTATAATTTCATCCCCCTGTTTTGACTATTATCTGCTTCTAAAAATCCTGATAAAAAAATCTTGATCTCTCTAGATATTAACCTCTAAATCTTTTATTTCCCAAGTTATCCGTTACTTAATCTTTTTTCCTACATATTCTGATAATTTTCCTGAACTTCTTTCAAAATCAGTCTTTGGCTACGTTTATTATAGTATAAATAGTTTGTCCATACATTGAATTTTTATTTTTGAAATCATGCCGCAAGTCTCAGGAAAATCTTTAACGATTTCAATACTATTTTGATTCCTACCTTGAAAAGTTGGTGTAGAAAGGATTCTTGGTTCATCGATAAAGAACACAACAGGATGAGGGTTAAATCAGAAAAAAATGTTTTCAGGGTTTTCTAAATCTTTCCTTCTCTATGATTTGGAGGTAAAAGATGATTATCTTTAAGCATAAAAGCCAACCAATCTCTCAATCTAATGTGAAAAACGACGTGAAACGTAGCCTACCATCAATAAGAACCTTATACCCTGTCCATGTAAACTTTCATGTCATCAAATTTAAAACATGTGTCCAGGCAACCATGGATTCAATCGACCACTGTGACAGATTTTGCCTAGCCCTGTGGTCTAGGAGGAGGATAATTACACATAAAAAGAAAAATATATATGAAGAGAACTCCTGCTAAACTAGTTTCCACATTAAAAACTATGTATTTTTTATTATCATCTCTTACACATAGGAAACATTAACACAGAACACTTGTCTACTTTTTTATTGGGCTCTAAAATACTCTGTGAAAGGGGTTAGCTACAGTTCACGAATCAGCTGCCATCACTCAGCTCCCATACCTGAAAAAATCCAACGACACTTAAATGCAAATACACTGCACTTTTCACCTCCTTGAGTGACCCCATTTCAAATGCATCTTGAGACTATCTGCACAGTAGAAGTTTTAATTCTGAAGTGCTGACTCACTTCATTGGAGAGAATGAGACTTCCAATTGTGACTGTGAAAGAAGTCCTGATTTTCTGGATCATTTTCTTCTGTTCACTTTGGATAATGCCACCTTATAGATAGGATTTAATTCACGCCAAAGAGCAAACAGAAAGCACCAGTGGTATATACTATAGTCATGTATTTTCATATTTACAAATGCCTTATTATTAACAGAAAACAGCTTTAAAGCCACCCGTGATATGTAACGCAGCTAACTCAATGCGACAGTGAGAGATGCCATGTTAGTCGGTAATGGAAAAAATAAAACACACACCATAAGAACAGTACTGCATATATAATCAAATTCTTTGTGCTTCATATTTTTTGGTACTATAAAAAGGGACAGGAAACAGTACTAACACTGCTTTTATGAGATTTTTCCAGTGTTTTCTGTTGTCTACTATAAACATTTAAACATGTCTTTACTTACTGTCTAGTTACAACAGAAAATAATATTCCAGTTCTAATATGAATTGGGTTTATGTGAATTCCATCTAAACATTATTTGTGAACTATTCTGAATGCATACAAAAATGATATCTCAATGATCTTCAAAACGCTGAGGTTTCAACTTTCTATAACTGTGCTATCTGGCCAATCAATGCGTTCATCTCTGTGTGGCAGCCTGCCTTTCAGGCATCATTAATGTTTTAGATTTTCATAAGTTCTGCTACGGTCAAACAGACCAGGAACGTAGAATCTATATACTTCCTGAAGGAATAAAACACTTTCTTTTTCTTTTTCTTTTGGTTTCATCACAAATAAAGTGAAGCTCAAAAATAAGAATAAAAATTGGGAACAAAAATACTTCAGAACATGCTAGAATATACATTTTCTACTCTCTTAAGAAACGAGCAG
>PVHT020000118.1:2944607-2971059 GCA_004024745.2 Catagonus wagneri
CATAAGTTCTGCTACGGTCAAACAGACCAGGAACGTAGAATCTATATACTTCCTGAAGGAATAAAACACTTTCTTTTTCTTTTTCTTTTGGTTTCATCACAAATAAAGTGAAGCTCAAAAATAAGAATAAAAATTGGGAACAAAAATACTTCAGAACATGCTAGAATATACATTTTCTACTCTCTTAAGAAACGAGCAGGCACTCAGTACCCTCCGGATAATCCTTAACCCCAAAAGGGAGAGAGAAGTGAAACAGACATTTTATAAATTAAGTGAAAATACCTCATCAACATAATAGCAACTTATATCAAAGAGATTAAAACTTGAGATTTAAAGTAGCAAAGGTTTGGAGTTCCCGTCGTGGCTCAGTGATTAACGAATCCGACTAGGAACCATGAGGTTGCGGGTTCGATCTCTGGCCTTGCTCAGTGGGTTAAGGATCCGGCGTTGCCGTGAGCTGTGGTGTAGGCTGCAGATGCGGCTTGGATCCCACGTTGCTGTGGCTGTGGCGAAGGCCGGCGGCTACAGCTCCTGTTAGACCCCTAGCCTGGGAACCTCCATATGCCGCGGGTGCAGCCCTAGATAAGGCAAAAAGACAATAAATAAATAAATAAATAATAAAGCAGCAAAGGTTTGAAAAATGTTGTGATTAGGAGTAAGCCTTATAATATTTCTATATCACTCTTGGCTGCATTAACATTAATTAATTAACACTCCTGCACCAGCAAACCACTGAGGCCCTTGTTCCGCCATCATGAAGAGGGGGATTCTTCCATGTCAGTACTGTGCTCTGAATACTCCAAACTACATGCAAAGTTACAGCTACAGTTTTTTCAACTCTGTAAGTGCCATTTCAACCACATAACCATAAATAACACAGAAGGCCAGGTATTAGACAACTACCAATTTAGCCAAGTGCTCCTGAGCAGAATACTCATTTGTTTTGGGGGAGAGTAGTAATAAAATTATTTTTTAATTTATTCATTTTTCACGTGGTTACTTAATCCTATTTGTGCTCTAGTTTGTTCCATAAAGAGTCTGAGAAAGCCTACAGTAAAATTACATGCAGTGCATTAAAAATAACTAGGACAAGGAAATCGGAATTTAAATAGGAAACCAAGACCAGAAGAAACTTCAAAACACAAACACTCAGGATCTCAGGTTCAGAAAATATTTTCTTCTTCTGATAAACTGCGATGTTGACTGCTACCAAACAATGATTTCACTTCCTTCCTAGATGCTAGGAAGTCAGATTTAAGGTTTATATTCAATGAGTATGGCTTTCCTTAGTCAAAAATTGTTTCTATAAAGTAAAACTGCAGGTACAGTAAGATCAAGGATCATATCACAACGGCAAAGACTAAAGCCAGAGAGTAAAGGGGAAGTGAAAACAAAAATCATACTTAAAAAAAGTTTTTTGGGGAACTTCCTGTTGTGGAGCAGCGGGAACAAATCTGACGAGTAACCATGAGGTTGTGGGTTCGATCCCTGGCCTTGCTCAGTGGATTAAGGATCCTGCGTGGCCATGAGCTGTGGTGTAGGTCACAGATATAGCTTGGATTCCACATGGCTGTGGCATAGTCTGGCAGCTGTAGCTCCTATTCGACCCCTAGCCTGGGAACTTCTATATGCTGTGGGCACAGCCCTAAAAAGAAAAAAAAAAAATTGACAGGGAAAGCCATAATAATTGAACGTAAACCTTAGCTCTGACATTCCTAGTAGTTAGAAAGGAAGTGAAATCGTTGTCCAGTAGCAGTCAACGTCTCAGTTGATCAGAACAACAAAATAACTCAGGATAGTGTGTGTTAAATGAAAGACATCAGTAATATACTGCAGGAGAGCAGGGGAAGCCTGGGATTCTGACTGGATGGTCAGGAAAGGCATCGTGTTGGAGGCTGACTGTGAGCTGCATTGAGATTTTGACTGACAGCAGGGACAAAAGCAGACGGAACGTCATAAACACAAAGACTGGATAAGGACAGCACCTAGATCCTGGAGCAGTCCTGTCACGAGATAGGGGCCTTAGTTTAACAATCTCCCTTTTCTAGAAATGTTTACCAAATGCTCATTTCTGAACCATGTGGCCCCACTGACTGATGCTTAACCCAAACTGGTCCAAATAGGTTCCCATCCTAGGGTACGGAGATCTGAAACTGAGACGCTGGGGGGCGGGACGCTCGTAGAGTGCGGGACTGAAGGGGGCGCCCTGGAGGATACGCAGGTCCCGAAGTTTGGCTTGGCGCCCAGGAATTCTTTTGATCTTCTAAAATAATGCAAGGTCCACCCAACTAATTCCCCTCTTACTTAATCTAGCCTAACTTGCCTTCAACACAAGGTCTTTTAATTAACTTGCCTTCAACACAAGGTCTTTTAATTAACATTCTACCTTGGGGAAATGATGGTGGCCAGACCAGAAAGAGAAGGAAGCCGGGTGGCAGAAACTGCTTGAGGCTAGAATGTGGGATCAAGGTGAGCCAGCAGTCCAAAGGGCAGAATTTAGCTCTGGTTTTATGAGCTAAATCTTAATGTAAGATGGATCCACGAACACAGGGGCTTTTGGTTTCCCTAAGCTTAGAGCGTGTATCTTTTCTTTTTTTTTTACACTGAACGCTAACATTTCTTGAGCACTTTTTCTATGTTCCTCCCCTGTGATATCTTATTACCCTTACAGCAAACCTGTAACAGAGGATTTGACCATCCCTATTTCACAGGTTAGAGCTGCGGAGGCTGGTCCAAAGACACAGCTAGTACACAGCTGAGTGGGATTTTGAACCTGGGTTCTATCTGATGCCAAAAAAACCTCCTAACTTTTGCTAGCATCCTTAGTTCAAAGGAATTCTCAGTGGCACATCACTGAGTCATTCATCCTCTTAAACTGTTTACTGTGACAGAGTGTGTATCTTGACTGCAAAGAAAAATTGCTTGTATCTCTTTTTAGCCAATTCAAGGGTGTCAGACTAGAGCCTTGCAGCTCTAGAATGATCCTAGTCATACCGCAATACAGGGTCGACATGCTCAAACTTCACTTTCCCTTCCCTTCATTGGGTGAGAATCTAAGTTTCAGTAAGGATTCTGATTTCAAGGAATACTTGCTTAGTGCACAGTACAGGGAGCTATACTCGATATGTTGTAATAACCTAGTGCGGAGAAGAATCTAAAAAAGAACATATATGTACAGGGAGTTCCCACTGTGGTACAGCAGAATCGAACCCAACTAGGATGCATGAGGATGCGTGTTTGATCCCAGTGGGTTGGGGATCCAGCGTTGCCGTGAGTTGTGGTGTAGGTTGCAGATGTGGCTCAGATCCCGCGTTGCTGTGGCTGTGGTGTAGGCTGGCGGCTGTGGCTCTGATTTGACCCCTAGCCTGGGAACTTCCGTATGTCGTGGGTGCAACCCTTAAAATGTGTGTGTGTGTCTGTGTGTGTGTGTGTGTGTGTGTAAAACTGAATCACTCTGCTATACACTTGAAATTAATATACTGTAAACTAACTATACTTCAATAAAATAAAGATAAAGGAGTAGTATGGTGTATCCTCTTATATTACAAAAAATTACTCCCCTTATTTTATAAGTCAAGGATATTTATGAATGAGGATTTTCTCTAGCCAGACATGCATATGGAAATTCATACATACCACAATCCTTTCTAATAAACTCATTACTGAGACTGTGCTGTAAAAGAACAAGAAATAATGGCCATCTCTCCCTCTGATTATGTTTTGTTATCACAAGATCCATAATGTGGAACAAAGGTTTACTCCAGGGAAGTGGTGGCCATGAAGCCTGCTGACCTGGGTCACATGGGAACCAACCGCTGATACGGCATGTGAAAAAGAACAAGCAACTCCAGAGATGACAAAGCCTGAGAGGTTACCACAAAATGAAACTGGAAAGTGAGAGGTGATGGCCAAGCTACTATGCTTCGCTTAACAATTTCATATCCAAATGAGAAAAGAGTCAAAGGTACTACTTCATTCATGACAAGATAACTGGGTGATGAGCTTTTGATCAAATGTAAGGGACCAGACTGAACTGAAGAGCAATCTTTTTCACTCTGCCATTAACAAATGGCTAAACAATTAGGGAATGGGAGGGTTTCTGCTTAATAACCTAAGGGATTTAGGGCCTTCACCTTCTTAAGATCACATTGCCACCTGTGCCCAGTATGAATTACACACTAGTATAGCATTCTCATTTGAGTTGGAACATTAATATGGATGAGGTGTTCTGACCCAAGAGAGAACTGTGATATGAAATCAAAGGAATTTATCTCCCACTAGCTTAAAAATATAAAAATAAAAAAAGACAATCACTCACTTGAGATGGAGTTTGGGTGGGGTCTAGACTGGGTAAATAGGACTTTTATTTCGTTCTGATAAAATTACCTTCTTGAAATTCCCATCGTGACTCAGCAGTAACAAACCTGACTAGTATCCATGAGGATGCAGGTTCAATCCCTGGCCCCGCTCAGTGGGTTAAGGATCTGGCGTTGCCAGTAACTGTGGTGTAGGTCGCAGACGTGGCACAGATCCTTGATGCTGTGGCTGTGGTGTAGGCCGGCAGCTGTAGCTCCTATTCTACCCCTAGCCTAGGAACCTCCATATGCCATGGGTGTGGCCCTAAAAAAGAAAAAAAAAATTTATCCTATTGATGTTGGCACCCAAAGTGGTACCAGGCTGACAGTAGTATACCCAGGTTTGAACCTGCCAAGAACCAGGCAGCCACCAGCAAAGGAGAAGAGGCCAAGATCAAGACTCCACTTAGCTAGGAGGAAGGAACTTGAAGGGGCCCCACTGATTTAGTGAAAAGAAGTTAATCCCTTGATAACAATAGTGCTTCCAAAAACGTACCTCTCTAGTTCATAAACTCCAGCCTGCAATTATGATCTTTATGATCAAGAACGCTGTTTACACAAAAAATTTTAATCATAAAAAATATTCAAGTATACCTATTATACATTACGTACCAATAAAGGAAAAATAGAGAATTTAATGTATATCCTATAAAATCTATTGTTTAATACTATTCTTTATTTTGAATTAAGATTATTAATGTAAACTAATAACCATGGAAATATGCTTATTCTATTGAACAGGACATTGCTCTACTTATTCAAATGAGATCCTACCTGGAGTGTAAACATACATTGTTCTACTAGACAGTCCAACTGAGTCTATTTGAGCAGCTAGAGTTTCTGTCATAGCGGAAAGGGCACCAATTCCATTTAATGAGGTTTCTAAAGTAGAGAATTATCTAAGTGGAGGTGTTCAACCCATACTTCAAATTATTTCAGAGCAAGTATGACTTATGAAGCGTGTACTGCTCATATTAACTATTATATATTTGTTATGATCAAAAAGCTTCATTTTTGTAAATGAATACCATCAAATGTAGTAAGTACAACTTACCAGGCACTTATAATGTGCATTAATAGTGTACCTATGATTTTATTTAACCCCCACAGTAGCTTTATGAAGTTGCTATTTTTAGCATTCTCATTCTACAGATGTAAAAACTGAGGCACAGAGATGTCCAAATGACACAGCATTTCTGCCAAAATTCAAGCCCAGTTTTCCTGATGCCAACATTGTACACTGTTGAACATGATCGTAATATCTCAAATAGGAGTAAAGTCATCTAGATTCCAATTATTCCGATAATTAAATTATTTTTACAGAGAAAATGGCATTCAGCATATGTCTTGGTTAGTTACAGATGTCAAATACCCAGATTACACATCTCACCACTAAATGAATTAACAGCCCAAACGCTAAAACAACTTCCCTATTAAGCCTGAAGTTTACAGAGTTGTAAACTCACTTGGCACCTAATCTGAATTCAGGCTGCTACTCCGTTGTGTCAGTTGTGTTCTATGACTTTGTGCTCAGCCCCGAGAGGAATCACATTGAAAAATTAGCCGTTCAGGATAACAAATTGCCAGACGCGGACTCCAGCAGGCAATGGCATTTCCAACTACGTGTGCAGCTTGGGAAGAAATATCTAGAGCCCCAGATCTTGAACTTTATGCATTACAGGCACCATGCTTAAAAAAAAAAAACAACAACTCAAGATTCATTTCTTATGTTTAAATACATGGCCTGAAAATTCTTTTTAAAGAAAATGAAAAGTGCAATAAGACTTTATTTTCTGGCTAAGTGTCACCTGTTTTCTTCACAGGGACAAAGTCTAGCGGGTTTTACCACGTTTGCTTTGAAAAACTTCAGTGGCCTTTTCCTCCTAAAGGAAACCAGGTAGTGGTAGAATCTGGATAATTATTACCCGGACTGCCTAGCTGCTACAGATCAACGCTACCTCAGAACAACACTATGTTCCCCTGAGAAATGGGAACACACCATTCCTCGCTTTTACTCTTCTCTCATCACCAAAACCCCTCCCACCAACTTGTTGAAACTCAAAAGTTACAGAAGATTCATTCTCTTGACATAAGGTTTGGGTTTAAGTTTAAGTAGTTAACAGGCAGTGAGGATATCTCTTTTGAGAATAAATTTTGAAGTAAAAGATTAGGACATTGAGTCCTTGAGGAGGTATTTAGAGCCAAAGTGTTTCATAAGACTGAAAAATAACCATGAGAAAGTGAGGCTTGGGCCAATAAGACAAAAATTGATGACTTAACAATTTTGCCCAGACTCTTCCTGACCACATAATCAAATCATGCTCTCTAACCAACATAATATACACAGCAGAAGTCTGGCCCCAAAACAGAAGCTGGGCTCTGACACACTGGTTCTGGATTTTGAAAAGATTTCATAAGATTTAAAATCTTCCTGACTCATCCCCCCAGCTGCTCTTCTTTCCAGTCTGAAACTTCTCCAGAGACAATATTTTATTGGAAAGTAATTCTGGCCAAATCAAAATGTGTAATCTAATTTATCTAAGTCTGGAAACTTAACTTCAGTTCAGATCTAAGTGCCTGTTTTCACATGCCTCTTCTGCATGGTTTTCTGATAAAGCTTAGTCTCAGTCATTTGCTCCACCATCAATTCCTGATCCGCATTTAAATACTTCTTTTCCTAAATCAAAGCTGTTCCTGAGCTTCCGTGTGCTTATGCTCTAATCCTCACATGCCTCCTCTGCTCTGAAAAACTCTGAAAAGCAGGATCATAGACCCACATCTCTGGGCAAGTCGTGTACGCAATTTGGCCTCAACTTCCTCGTCTACCTGTTTCTTAGGATGTTTTATGAACTTGCAAGTTATTTCCCCTTCAGATAAGAGATCTTGTCCTTCCTATATTAAACGCTGTGCCTTTTCGGCTGAGAGCAGTTCCCCCAGGTAGTCATATCTGTTCCATGGTCACTTGCCTTCAAATTGAGCTGCTTTTGGCAAATGCCATGATGGAGTCCATTCATAATTTTAAGTGCTTGCAGGATTTAAATGCATTCCATTCCCTCCTCCTCTTTTTCTTCACTCTCCCACCAACCCCCTTTCTCTTTCTCTCTGGATACATACCTGCGAAATTGTCTCAAAAACTTTGCTATAAAACTACACTTAAAAAATGGACTTCTCAGAGTTCCTGTCGTGGCTAACTTGTTAATGAAGCCAACCATGAGGTTGCGGGTTCAATCCATGGCCTTGCTCAGTGGGTTAAGGATCCAGCGTTGCCATGAGCTGTGGTGAAGGTCGCAGACGCGGCTCGGATTCCACATTGTTGTGGCTGTGGCGAAGGCCGGCGGCTACAGCTCCTGTTAGACCCCTAGCCTGGGAACCTCTATATGCCACGGGTGCGGCCCTAGATAAGGCAAAAAGACAAAAAAAATGGACTTCTCTATAGTCACAAGTTCCTCTTTTGAGTCTCCAGTCTAACATGTCTCTACAAATTTGATGACACTAATCTACTTACACCTTGTGCCTACTGTGACTCCTTTGAAAATACATTTTCATAGTCCAGTACTCACATCTTCAACTGTTTCTTTGACAAATCTGGTTATAATGGAATATCTATTTAAAGAGAAGCAACTAAGCTCAGAACACTGTTTTCAGTGACTGCAAAACCATAGCACACAATGCAGACAATGTTCCACATAAGCTATGTGGAAAGACAGATAATGTTTAAATTTCTTAAGAGAATATTTTATTTCAAAAAACAAATCTTCACCAGACCAAATGAACATGTTTCATGTTCATTATACTTACACAGCACAATGAATAACCCAAAAGGAGCCCAATGATAACATCTGAAATAGTTGGCTTATAACACTGCCAAAATGGTAGAAAGTGACTAACTGAAGTGGAAATTAAATGATAATTGAAGGGTTAGAATTTTACCAAACAAAAAAAGAAAAAAATTTGATATATAATTTTAAAGTTGACTATGAAAGTTTAGACTGTAAATAAAGCTGTCCTAAATCAAACATTAAAAAGGCAGCCATCTGAAACCAAAAGCAAAGGCAACAAGAGCAAAATGAAACAAGTGGCACCACATCAAGCTAAACAGCTACTTCACAGCAAAGGAAATCATGAACAAATTGAAAAGACAACTTACCAAACAGGAGAAAATATTTGCAAATCATGTACCAGATAAGGGGTTGATATTCAAAATATATAAAAAGCTTCTTTAACCAAGTTTAAAGAAAATGAACAACACAATTAAATTTGGGCGGAGGATATGAAAAGACATTTTTCCAAAAATGGAAACAAAGATGACCAACAGACACATGAAAATGTACTCAACATCATGAATCATCAGAGAAATACAAGTCAAAACCACAAAAAGTCATTCACACTTGTGAGAATGACTATTATTAAAAAGATAAGAAATAAGAAGTGTTAGCGAGAAGACACACACACATACTCATATATGTACTGGAATATTATTCAGACATGAAAAAGAAACTTTGCCATTTGAGGCAACATGGATGGACTTTGAGGCCATTATGCTAAGTGAAATAAGTCAGAAAGAAAAAGATAAATATGATTTCACTTATTTTTGGAATCAAAAAAAAAAACAAAACTGAGTTCATACATACAGAGAACACACTGGTGGTTGCCAGGGATGAAGGGCTGAAAAGGGAAAAAATGGGTTAAAGTACAAGCTTCCAATTATAAAATAAGTCAATGATGTAACAGACAGTATGGTGACTACAGTTAATAATAACTATACTGCATATATGCACGTTGCTAAAAGAAAATCTTAAAAGTTCTCATCATAAAGAAAAATTCTATAATGATAGTGACAGATGTCAACTAGATCTATGGTGGTATTAATTTTGCAAAATATACAAATATTGGATCATTGTCTTGCACATCTGAAACTAATAGTGTTTTACGTCAATTATATTCAATAAAAAAACAAAAAAGGTGGTCATCTTTCAATGAGAGTTAACAGCTTTAAGAGATCAACAAACTACAATGAAAACCTAAATGCCAGCTACCTTAAGAGCTAAAAATTAAACACACCCTCTCTGTAGTTCTAGAAGTTTGTTTCAAATGCGATTTCTTAATTCAAAGAAAATCAACAGATAGAACCAACAAAGATTTGAGTTGGTGGTGGGGATTGTGTCGCTGGATTTGGGGTTTGTGGGTGAGGTAAAGGGACTTTAGAGCAACAATAATTTTTTTTTCATAATGGAAAGTAACTGAGCTGACTTCACATAATAAACTGTCTTCTGAGATATTCGTAGGCAAATCGTGGATATATATAAGACACCTTCCACAGAATATCATCAATTTGTGATCAGAGTTCACCTCAAGTGCAACATCATCTAGCCTGCATCCCTAGAAAGTTCCCCAACAGCTGTTCTTTCAGTTGATTTTGAATGGTTCATTCTCTGTTCTCACTTCCCTACTCCTGTAATTGATCGCATATATCATGTAGATAATATCAAAAGATAACACTTAGGTAGTGTTTGCCAAGTACTATCTGCAATTCCAGGTATACTATTACAGGTAGGAACTATTGCTACATCCATTTTTCAGATAAAGGAACTGAAGCACAGACAGACTAGTAACTTGCCCAAGATCACACATTTAGTGGTATAATCAAACACTATGTATAACTACAATGACTCTAAAATAGAATGAAATGAATCTGTTCTCTGTTAGAGATTTCTATTTCATTCTGCTCCAGATAGTACCGTCTATTGTTTTAGTTTCACTCCCTTTTTTAAAGTGGCATTCTTTTCAAACTCATTTATAGTAAGATTTTAATACCTACATTAAACCTATCACTGGGGAAAAGCACCGGACTGTAGTACATGAGGTACAGGAATCTTTTCAGAAATAATTTCTTTCATAGAAGAAATAGACATTTCCCAAAAGTTACAGAATTTGTGGATTCAGTTACAGATTTTTTTTTGAAATAGGTATATTCATACAATACTTATAAATCATGTTTAAGTATATGTACTAGCAGAACAAAGCCTATTAATCCATAATAAGTAAACAGGCACAGTTATATTACAATACATGGAAGTCATCAAGCAGATGACATTTTTTTCATTAAATACTGAATCATTGTGTCCTGCCAGTAGCATAAAATAATGTTTAATATTTAATACTGTGTGATGGTAATACTGAACCAAATGTGTATTCTAAATTTTATGTTATTTGACATTTCAATTTTAACTCAGAAGTATTTCTAAAAGGATCAAAAATGTGTGGCTGAAAGTAATGGTTTAAAGTTAGTGAGTGTTTCTGGCTTTTAATGCCACCTTCTAGACATAGCATTTTACCCTTTAATGATTCAAATCCAATTTCATAAAATGTGAGGCATTTTAAGCATTGCAGATGTGATAATCCTCAAGCAAAGGCATTCAGAAAAACTCAAAAAAAATACAGAAAGGTTATCAAATGACCTATGGGATTTAAATAATTATGTATAAAATGATCAGTTTGGAGATCAAATTTTTTTAAATGGTTCAATCTGAAGCTAGATGAAGCACAAAACACATCATTAAAACGTGAAAACTCATCTTTGCATCTAGCATACTTCATACTAGCAATTTTTCTTAAAAACGGCAACAAGGACTAAATCAAATCAGTTCACTGTTTTCTAGAAGAAAAAAAAGACCATTTTCTGTTCCTATTAGGAAAGAAAGGAAAAAGCTCTTTAAAAGGAGTGGCATTCTGTGCAGAGGGGCACAAACAGCAGTCTGTGTCACATGTACATCACATCCCTTGGGCATCACTCAGCTTTATTTCCATCTCTTTTCAATCACGAGGAAAACATGCAACAAATCTGTTTATACGAACAATATGATGCATTGAAGTGAGACAAAAACAAGCTGCTGAAATTTCAATACCTACACATCTCTTTCTGTATCAAAGTTTTATCCAATAATACAAGTCTGCTGCTTCTGCTCATCCCCCATGTTCTCTTTCATTACAGAGAATACTTAAACGTAAAAATATCTGATAGTATTAAACAATAAATTTGTGAACAAGAGACAAATAATTAAGTATGAGAGCTGAAGCAGAAGAGTGTGTGTGTGGGTTTATGTGGGCGTGTTTTCTTCTTAAGAGTCCAAAATCCCTTTGGATTATTAGTGAAGCTCAGATAGAATTTTAAAGCAAATATACGGATAAGACCACTAAAGTTCAACCTCACAGTGCATAAGAATCTCTTGTTCTAAACCTTGACACTGATTAAGAATAGGGAAATGTGGTTTTTTTGTTTGTTTGTTTGTTTGCTTGCTTTTTAGGGCCGCACCCACGGCATATGGAGGTTCCCAGGCTAGGGGTTGAATCAGAGCTGCAGCTGCCAACCACAGCAACACCAGATCCAAGCTATATCTGCAAACTACACCACAGCTCACGGCAATGCCAAGATCCTTAACCCACTGAGCAAGGCCAGGGATCAACCCCGCATCTTCATGGATACTAGTCAGGTTCATTAACCGCTGAGCCATGACAGGAACTCCATGGGAAATGTGGTTTTTATTTTTCACTATCGGACCAGTTATCGGACCAAACACACTCCTGGGCATACTCCTGTATCTTAAATCATTTAATCTCTTTTCAAAATTAAATACATATATTTTAAATAATTTTTAAAGATTACTTTCCATTTACAGTTATTATAAAATATTGGCTGTATTCCCTGTGTGGGACAATAAATCCTTGAGCAAATCTTATACAAATAGTTAGTACTTTCCACTCCCCCACCCCTATATTGCAGCCCAGCCACAGGTAACCACTAGTTTGTTATTTATGAATCTGCTTCATTTTGTTACAATCATTAGCTTGTTGTATTTTTAGATACCACATATAAATATCATACAGTATTTCCTTCTCTGTCCAACTAATTTCATTTAGCATAATGCCCTCCAAGTCCATTCATATTGCTGCAAATGGCAAAATTTCCTTCCTTTTATGGCTGAGTAATATCCCATTTGTGTGTGTGTGTGTGTGTGTGTGTGTGTATGTGTTCTTTATCCATTCATCTGTTGATAGACAGGTTGCTTCCATTATCTTGGCAATTGTAAATAATGATGCTATGAACTTTGAGGTGCATACATCTTTTTGAATAAGTGTTTTTGGTTTTTTTTCAGATATATACCCAGGAGTGGAATTGCTAGGTCATATGGTAGTTCCATTTTTAGTTTTTTTAAGAAACCTACATACCGTTTTCCACGGTGGCTTGGCTGTACCAGCCCTACATTCCCAGCAACAGTATATGAGGGTTCTCTTATCTCCACATCCACCAACATTTCTTATTTGGGTTCTTTTTGATATTAGCCATTTTGACAGGTATGAGGTGACATCTCACTGTGGTTCTGATTTGCAGTCCCCTGCTGATTAGCAATGTTGAGCATCTCTTCGTGTGCCTGTTGACCATCTCCATTTCTTCTTTGGAAAAGTGTCGTCGGCTCTGCCCATTTTTTAATGGAGTTGTTTGCTTGTTTGTTTTGATGTTGAGTTGTATGAGCTGTTTATAATTCTCATATATCAACCCCTTATCAATCATATCATTTGCAAATATTTTCCCTCATTCAGCAGGTGGTCGTTTTGTTCTGTCTGTTAACTCATTTAATCTAAACAACAATCCCTCTGATGTGGATTTATTACCCTTTGTTTCCGATGAAGAAACAAACATTTACTAATTTGCCCAATTTAGATAGACCACAGTTTCAACTCTGTTATCTCAAACACAGTTTCGATAAACATTTCTTAGTACTTTTTTTTTTTTTTAATGTATCAGGTCCTGTGCTTCCTTCAGTATCTACCCTACAATTTCATTTATCTTTAACAGCACTACATAGCCAATCCTTGACATCCAGCATAGTACTTAGCCCATTTTGGGTTCTTAGCAAAGATTCACTGAATTATTTGGTTAAGTTACCTGTCGTTATAAAATATGCATTTCAATAGATATCTGGATCCAGGGTACTATTATCTTAAAAATGTTTTGCCATTCAGCACTAAAATACATGAGGTTTTTTTTGTGTGTGTTTGTTTACTTTTTAGAGCCGCACCCTTGGCATATGGAAATTCCCAGGCTAGGAGCAGAATCAGAGCCCCAGCTGCCAGTCTATGCCACAGTCACAGCAACTCAGGATCCAAGCTGTGTCTGTGACCTAGGCCACAGCTCACAGCAACACCAGATCCTTAACCCACTGAGTGAGGCCAGGGCTCGAACCTGCATCCTCATGGATACTAGTAGGGTTTGTTACTGCTGAGCTGAGCCATGACGGGAACTCCCTAAAACACGTTTTAAAAACAATTTTTAAGAGGAATTATTTCACTGATTATGAGCATCCAAGAAGCCCACAGCAGATGGCAAAGCCCTGTACTTCAAACTTACAGGCTGAGGAAGGACGGGACAGTGTGGTTTGTGCAGTAGGATGCACATCCCTCCGACCTAGTATATAAATAAACCATCACACAGTCATTACCTAATTACTCAGGAGTGTGTGACTTGCATACCCCATTCAATTACAAACATCACATGGGCATAGGCTTCTAATGCTTTGGCATGGATGCAAGGCATAATGCATAGTGCTGGCAAAAAAAGGAAACCATGTAATGTAAATATTACTTTGTAGTCAGACATCAAGGAGTTTGAATGCTACAAACAACCTCGTCTTGGGCTAGTTACTTCACTCCTCTAAGCTTCAGTTTCTATATTGTAAAATGCAGGTGATTAAAACCACACCTAGCCTACACTTCAGAGACTACTGAGGACTAAATGACACGAGGTATGTAAAATATTTAGCACGTGCCCAGGGCAGGGCTAGGGCTCATTAAGTGTTGTTAGCTTTACATTAGAATAAGAATTAAGACGGCTGGGAAATAAATTTTCTGGTAGCTCTGGAGTTGAACAGACTAGACATCTTTCTTCTCTCTAACCTTTAGTGCTTTTTAATATGCAGGAAAATGCTTCCTCCTGAATCAGCTGATCTCCATAACGCAGGATTCTAGAGAAATTACTTCATTTATTTTTCTTAGTTTAACAACACTGCCTAAATCACATATATACACTTTTGCATACTCCCATTCAGAATAACCGCTTATAATTTAATAGTAAAAATGGGAGAACTTACTCATTTTTAAATTATTCTGTACTCTCTCAACAAAATTTGCCTTTTCACTCTTAAAAGAAACACCAATTCCTTCCAAAGGCATGATCACACATGATCACACCCAAAGAGTTGTGATAAAACTGCACAATTTAAAAATACGTACCAGAAAAAATATTAATGACTTATTCATAACATAAATGACAAGTGTATAAGATTGTAACTGGCTTAAATAATTACATTCCTCCTAGAGTTCCCACTGTGGCTCAGCAGTAAAGAGCCCAAGTACTATCCATAAGGATGAAGGTTCAATCCCTGGTCTTGCTCAGTGGGTTAAGGATCCGGCGTTGCTGTGAGCTGTGGTGCAGGTCATGGACATGGCTCAGATCTGGCATTGCTGTGGCTGTGGTGCAGGCTGGCAGCTGTAGCTCTGATTCGAGCCCTAGCTTGGAAACTACCATATACTGCATCTGCAGTCCTAAAAAGCAAGGAAAAAATTAAACTCCTCTTTTAGTAGGTGGCACACAATCTGTTATCTCCACATTACTAACTACTTGAATGTAGGATGTCTACACAACAATAGATATATCAGGCTTTTAATTTCTAAGTTTTAGCCAAAGGACCATACTATCCCAGTAGAACAGGAATAAATGTTTTATTTTGTTTTTTACTTAATGACCTATATATAGGTACGAGGAAATTCAGGCTTAGAGTACAGTCTTTTAAGGGAAGCCAAATAGATGGAAAATTTTCCTGTAAGAAGCAAAATCTATTGTATCTTAACTAATACCTCTTGTTTTATTCTATCACTTGGATAGTCATCTCCTTTTGAATTTGTATATCATTATTCAATACAATTAACTTTCCAATGGTCCATTTTAATTATTTTTTTGAACAAGCAAAAGACAGGAACAAAGCATAAGCTATAGCAGGGCTAAAAAACTAATACCATTACCTACAAAAAAAATGCCCAAATTTGGTACAGGTACACTTTATCAGCAGAAGCGATAGGTCTTGGCAGCCTGGGAAATATTTAGTTAGTAGAGTCAGACGTCTAGGCATTCAGCTCGGTACACCACAGTGACGACTAGCAAAACTGAGATAATAGCTCTGTAAGAAGCTGAGAGAGTAGTAGGTTAGGAAAAACTGTTCAAGAGAATAATACCTGAAGGCTGGTGATTGTTCTGAGGGAGAACAGGAAAAAAAAATGAAGCAATTAAAGAAGAAATCAAACACCCTCTCCAATCTATCTTTCACATTGCTATAGATTTGAGGCACAATTCTCATGTTATTCTCCTACACAAGAAAGCTAGCAACCTAACCTGTAATAGGCTGGTTTTCAATACACACCGATTTCAGACAAAACAAAACATGAAAAAACATCTGCATCAGGAGTTCTCGTTAGGGGTCAACGGGTTAAGGACACAACATTGTCTCTGTGAGGGTGTGGGTTTGGCCCCTGGCCTCGCTTAGTACATTAAGGATCCAGCATTGCTGTGGCCATGGCGTGGCCGGCAGCTGCAGCTCTGATTCAGCCCCTAGCCTGGGAACTTCCCTGTGCCACAGGTGCAGCCGTAAAAAGGAAGACAAACAAACAAACAAATTTGCATCTTAGAATTGATGAAATAGGGTAACTTTTCTATATTTTTCAATAACATTTTATTTTCACACCCCAGTAAGAGCATGACTTTCGAGGAATAGTTTTTTTTAATGTCATGGCCTTTCGCGCAAGGCAGTGCTTTATAATCATTCTGCGGGGTTGCACACACTGTCTTCATAGCAAAGAGCACGCAACCTGGACCACATACTTCTCCGTCCAGAATGTTGAAGGGCTTCCTGAGTGCCTGCGATCTGAGACCTGGCTGGCTGCTCTTCGTTAACCTGTTAGTGACTCTGCTGTAACAGAGAATGTGAAAGTGAGCACTTGTGACAATGATGGCAGTGGTGATGGTGGTGGTCCTGGGCGTGGTGACCACAAGAGTGATAACTGCTATTTATTGGGTGCTGACTAATTTCCAGATACTCTATGGACTTTGTTGCTTTATTTTTGCAGTTCTATGATGTATAGAGTACTAGCAGTCTTATTACCAGAAGAAGAAGGTCAGTTTCCAACTGGTAATTCTGAAGAAATAAAAACCTAAAGGAGAGTGAGTTTTAAATCAAAGGTGCATATGAAGAGAAATATGCCTAAGAAATGATCCTGCTAGCTGATGTTTTTCCTGATTTTGTGAAACCTTAACTCAACACCAGTTGGACGCTGTGGGCATGGTTCTTTACGAGCAATGGATCAGATGGACGTTCCTGGTCAGCATATATTTCTTCCTTTCTTTCTTTCTTCATTATGCTGAACATGAGCCAGCATAAAGAGGCAGGAGATAGACTCCAGAGAACCTGCAGTCCTCATTCTTCAAAGGCACATTGTTCAAGGGTGATAGCTCTTAGGATTTCTACATGTCAGCAGCTCTCAATATAACAGGAAACAACAATGAAAAGTCAGCAAAGCAGCAGGAGGAATAAACATGTCAGAAACATGATGGCATTTAGTGACCACCACCTATCTTAATACATGAGAGCAGCGTGCATCTGTGAGGACATCTTGAAAAACTGAAGAATCGATAGAAGATACTCCCACGATTCTTGCTTTTTTTAAGTAGGATTACGTGGAAGTAACTGAGAATAACTCCCATTCCTTTATATTGACAATCTTCCAATTAAGGAGAAAATGGATTTCCCCCCAAAGTATTGGGCTTGAGAAGCTTCTGTTCTGCATTAACTAATTTTTTTCACAAATGTTTTTAATGTTTAAGGTCCACATATTTGCTTTTTATAAAAATGCAGATGCGACTGACTCACCTCCTTACAATTTTGAGCTTGCTCCACAGGCCACCACTAACTACTTTTCAGTTCTGTGTGCTGAAAACCTGATTTCAAAAGGGAACCACACAAATCTCCCTTAACGACTCTTCGATTTTAGTCATCCTTAACAGTCATCTGATAAACATTTTTGCTCACCATATATAGCAAAGCTTATAATCCCTAAAAAGAGCATTTTTTAAAGGACAGGGAGAATGCCACGTCTTTCCCTCCCCATCTCTCCTTCTTTCTCTCTCTCTCTCTGTCTTTTTTTTTTTTTTTTTTTTTCTTTTTACAGCCACATCTGCAGCATATGGAAATTTCTGGGCTAGGGGTAGAATCTGAGCTGCAGCTGCCCGCCTGTACCACAGCCACAGCCACAGTCACAGCCACACAGGATCTGAACCACATCTGTGACCTTAACCGCAGCTTGCAGCAATGCCAGATACTTAACTCCCTGAGCGAAGCCAGGGATCGAACCCACATCCTCATGGACACTATATCAGGTTCTTAACCCACTGAGTCACAATGGGAACCTTTATATTCATCCTACAAGGACCAGCTCAAACGTCATTTCCAAACTGCTCTAACAGAATTAACAGTTCCTCCCTCCGCAACCCCATACAGTTTTTTTCATGCAACTATTAGAGCGCTAATAAATTTATTACAGTAAACTGTTCACATCCCAGATAATGAAGTCGATGAAAGACAGTTATTTATCTTTCCAAGTCTAAAATGTACCTAATTCAGGGTAGGTACTCAATAAAAAAAAATTTTAAACGGTTTTTTGGCCACATCTGAAGCATATAGAACTTCCTGGGCCAGGGATTGAACCTGAGCCACAGCTGCAACCCAAGCCACAGCTGCAACAATGCCAGATCCCTAACCCACTGCCCTGGGCTGGGGATCGAACCTACACAGCCGCAGAGAATACGCCAGATCCTCAACTCCTCAACCCACTGCACTACAGTGTGAACTCCTCAATAAATTTTTGATGAATAATTTTATTAACGTGACTCAAGATCCTTACTAATAACTTTACTTTATTTAAGGAAAATATTATAATATTAGTCTTTGAAAGGGCAGTGAAAAAGAGAAAATGTCTCTTTTTTTTGGTGGCACCTGCAACATGCAGAAGTTCCCAGGCCAGGGATCAAACCCATGCCACTGCAGTGACCCGAGCCACTGTAGTAGCAATCCTGGATCCTTAACCCACTGTGCCACAAAGGAACTCCAAGAAAATGTCTTTTAAAGTAGTAAAAAGTCAAAATGGAGTATAATCTCAAGCAAAAAAAATATAAATTGCAGAGAATAATATTTTCCTTTTCTCATTCATTTTCCATGGTTTCTTAATTCTCTTCCATTAAACATCGCTTGGGGCAATTTTTATTTATGAATGGTTATATCTAGTTTTATGAACCTGACAAATGTCTTGCCCCAAAGATATGGAATATATATTTCATACTTAATAATGCAAAATTCACTTTGCAACTTTTTGTCAGAACATTTGCCTGCCTTTTAAGGATGAAATAGAGGAATATTAAAATATATTTGCATAGCCTGAATACAAATCAGCCTAGAGAGCCAGCTGAGTACATGCTTGGTCAAAAGGAAAAGAAAGACCACAATTATAAATAAAACCTAGGTAATCTACAAAGCTAATAATCATATGTTAATGTATGGATTGAAGTTGCTTCAATTGAGAAAATACCTATAAATCTATATTCTTAGCCCCCTTCTAAAAATAGAAAAATACACAGTTTATGGCATTTGATTATTCCTAGTCCATAGCAAATTCCTAAAATCTGACCTGAATAATGCTTCGGAGAAGCATTTTCAAATTTTCATCTGAACATATTCAACAATACACTTCTCAAATGCCAGCAAACTGTTCTCGGCATAAAGGAGCAGAGAGATGTTATCAAAAAATAAGGCTTTTAAGCCATCCTTAATTCTCCCCACTATCCAATCACACATTATGCCTGTATATCCTCAGACCACTTTTTCTGCATCTCTCTTACAACCCTGGAGACAGTCCTCCTGGAATGCAACCTAAGAACAGACACTCCACCTTAGGTATGTGAGCAGAGTTGTGTGCACAGTGATACTGCTGAACGGAAAGCAGGCTTTTAGTCAACCTCAGTCTCAGTTCCTCATTTCAACAGGCCTCTACTCCTCTACTCCCAGACCTGGCCTGAGGTTCTTCATCTTTGTTCTGGCAGTCCCTAAAGAATCAAGGTCCTTTCTGGCTTCTTCTATGGGCAAAAAAAGAGGGCAAGCCCCATATAGTCACCATTCCTAGGTGTGGGCTCTGTAAAATGATACCCACTCAGATTTCTCTCCAGACTTCTTTTGGTTTTGGCAAGACTCTGATTCCCTATCATTTCTCACATATTTTATCAAGATATCAAGTATCAATTGGGAATCATATCATCATTAATAAAATGGTCCAAGCTCTAATTAACATTACCATTAACCTGATAACTTGATTAATCTGAAGTAGCTGAATAACTTACAAGTTCTCATTACTAAATTAGGATCCATCGAGACCAGCAAGCATATGTGCCTGAACCTAATTAATAAAATCTTCCTTTTGTCCATCCCACTATATACCACTGTACACCAATCTAAAGAGACCCATCGAGGCCCAGGGTTACATCCTATCTCCTCCCTGAAGCCTTGCAAATTCCTCTGCTTACTTTTTCATTGATATCATCACTTGTTCCAGATCTGCCACTATACTTAGTAGATATATTAATAACATAACTATAACCTATACTAGTAACTCAATTAATACTGAACTGAATGACTTCTATGTTATCACTGCAAGAATTAGTTCAGGAGTTCCCGATATGGTGCAACGGGGTTGGTGGTGTCTCTGTAGCACCAGGACACAGGTTTGATCCCCAGCCCAGCACAGTGGGTTAAAGGATCCAGCGCTGCCACAGCTGCAGCACAGGTTACAACTGCAGCTTGGATCTGATCCCTGGCCTGGGAACTCCATATGCTTCAGGGTGGCTCCCCCTCCAAAAAAAATCTGGTTTAATATTGTGATGGTGATATTATATTCTCACTTTCTAGATCAAACTAAGGTTCATAAATTAAATAATTGGGGGAAGTGATGGAGCCAAAATTAAAATCCAGATCTAATTTATAAATTCACATTTTTCTCCCATAGGACAGTATGACTCCTGGATTTATTCTGTCAAGTATTATTCTTAAATGACACTAACAGTGTTGTCTTAACATTTCTACTACATTACTTGTAAAACTGAATCCTGATATAAGCAGAGAGCAGGGGAGCAGGGCTGAGACGGAAGCTACTTGCTCTCTGTTCTGTCAGAGATGCTGCAGGTCATATTCTCATGAGATGTGATTGGCTCTCAGGCTGCCTATATCTATGGTGAGGGATTTTATTCCACAGTGTTTATGGGCTAATCAGTAAAATCTGGATGAATCTTGCCTGGACAGAAGGGCTCCCAGCCTGAATCAGTGAAAATCCTGAGTTGTAGAATTTTTTAAAAGTCATTGTAATGCTTTCAATTATAGGCAGTAATTTAGCTATTTTAAAACGAGAAATAATCACGTGCATAGTGGCTTGAAGCAAGAGCCCCAGAATACCAGCTCTGAATGCCCATATGCTCACATCAGTGTTTCATGCTATACGACTACGTTCTTTCTAGAAAAGTAAGGCATTGTAAGACACCCAGATGCAAAACTTAAAACAACTATTGGGCTCAGAGAAACTGTAAAATAATTATGTCCTGTTTTAAGCCGCTAAGTTTGTGGCAATCTGTCACACAACAGAAAACCAATATAGACAAAAAAGAAAATACTTAAATGGTTGAAAAGAACAAACTTAATGCAGCCAATAAAATAGGCTGTTTGAGACCTGAGTGCGAGGCAGAGCTGCCTGTCTGCTGTCCAAACCACAGAGCCACCTCGTAATTCAATGAGCACTGCTGCCCTGTGTTCCCTTCCTCACAGCGCACCAGCCCTGCATCTCCAGGTCCCAAGGTGTGACCACAGATGGATCACAGACCTCACAACCATCCCTATGAGCACCACAGGGAGCATGTTACCTACTGGGCTTTCAAGCAGTGCCCTATTCCCTTCTGGGGAGACCTAATCTCTTGGGGCTCTAAGCAGCCCTGGTAGACATGGCTCAAGAAAATCCTCTGGGAGCCATGAAAGCCAGGATGGGAGATTGCTGGGAACTGCCTGCTGTTCGGACCACTGCGACCAGTCCTTATGAGCATGAGGTTCTTTATTCTCCCTTTTCTTTCTTCCTTTCTTCCTTCTTTCTTTTCTTCTTTTTAGGTCTGCACCTGCAGCATATGGAAGTTCCGGGTTAGGGACTGAATCGGAGCTACAGCTGCCAGCCACAGCCACAGCAACACCAGGTCCAAGCCGCATCCGTGATCTACACCACAGCTCATGGCAACGCCAGATCCTTAACCCACTGATAGAGGCCAGGGATCGAACCTACATCCTCATGGATCCTAGTCAGTTTTGTTACTGCTGAGCCACAGTGAGAACTCCGAGCATGGGGTTCTATTCTACAACCGAAGAAATAGGGTACAAGACAAAGGCAGGCACTTAATTTCTGTAATACATTTAGCATTAAACCCAAATATGCAGAATAGTGAACAAGCAAACCCACAGTATGGAGAGAAACAAGACAGTGGTATCATGGAAAAAAAAATAATATAAAAAGTCTAAAGTACTCTGCCAGCAACAGTCATGCCTATGATGCATCTTATAGCCTCGTATAAAATGGAGGCTATTGGAGTCCCCATCGTGGCTCAGTGGAAATGAATCTGACTAGTATCCACAAAGACGCATGTTCGCTCAGTGGGTTAAGGGTCCAGTGTTGCTGTGGCTGTGGTGCAGGCTGGCGGCTAAAGCTCCTGTCTGACCCCTAGCCTGGGAGCTTCCATATACCGTGAGTGTGGCCCCAAAAAGATTAAAAATAAATAAATAAAAAGATAAAAAACATTAAATGGAGGCTATGACCCTTCAGGTGTCTTCCAGGTCTAACAGTCTACCATTCTGCAGTCTTTTTTTTTGGGGGGGGCCTCACCTGCAGCACATGGAGGGTCCCAGGCTAGGGGTCTAATTGGAGCTGCTGCTGCTGACCTATGCCAGAGCCACAGCAACGCCAGATCCGAGCCACGTCTGCAACCTACACCACAGCTCACAGCAATGCCGGATCCTTAACCCACTGAGAGATGACAGGGATTTGTTTCCATCGCGCCACGACGGGAACTCCTACCATTCTGCAGTCTTAATGCAAAACTACTTGGTTCAACAATTATAGTAACAAGGAGCTACCACCTTAGGAAAAAGTGGACTAAGACACCAAAGCAACTATTCTATCAGATAAGAGCACTTAGTCTCAGTAACTAAGATTAGCAGGCAGGGTTGAGTTTTGGCACACGTTGTATTCCCAGCATTTGAGAGCCTAGTCTTATAAATGTCAACCTCACGTATCTATGTTGCAAAAATAAGGCTATTCAAATCCTTCAGCTAATATGTATATATTAATTAATATATACTCATTATATATAAGTATATAATAATTAACATATTAACACTGTATAGTATTTATATATTATATCATTGAAGTTATATAATTATATAAAAATATATATTTTATAAATGCATAAATATATTAAATACATTATATGTATAAATATATATACTACATATAATGTATAACTATATATACTACATATAATGTATTTAATATACTTATATTTATAATATATATTATATTATTAATACATAATATATATACATATAAATGTATTTAATATATTTATATATAATATACATTTTATAAATATATAAAATATATGATATATTAAAATACACATTTCTTTGTTATTTTACTTAAAGTTTAGTGTCCGTGTATAGTTTAAAGTTTAATAGTGTTCATGTATAGTTTCTTATTATAAATATAAATATAATAGACTAAATATAATTCCATGAAATGTTGACATTTCAGATGCAAGTTATGACTATTGCTGGTTAGCCAAACAATAGGCATAAACTGTGCCTGTATTATGTAATAAAGCCTACCAAGTAGCTAGGACCAAAGGAATGCACAGTGTATCTCCAGGCTTCTTCCAGCAAATGTCAACACCAAACAGCCAGTGAGGAAAAATAACTTTGGCTGAAAAGTCCTATTCTGCATATGAGAAAAAAGATAGCTAAGCCATCTACTGTCTGTAGTTGATCTTCTACCACCAGTAGCCTTTATCATTAATTAAAAATGGTTAAATAGTTCTACCTAAATTTTTGGAAATTCCCTGCTATAGCGCGAAATTTAAAATCTTATATCTGGATTGTACATTTCAGTTTCCACTCTCATTCCAGTTTACAGAGAAACAAAAAGTACTGTGCTCACAGCTTAAGCTGGTATTAAACTGACCCCTGCTGGCCTCATCTTTTCCTTATCTGCATTTATCAGACACTCCAACACTCAGCTGCATTCTATAGATGAAACTGCATTTGATAAGATTCCCAAAACAAAAATATGACATAGAAGGGAGTTCCTGTTGTGGCTCAGTGATAACGAACCCGACTAGTATCCATGAGGATGCAGGTTCAATCCTTGGCCTTGCTCGGTGGGTTGAGGATCCGGCATTGCTGTGAGCTGCAGTGTAGGTCGCAAACGTGGCTCAGATCTGGCATTGCTGTGGCTGTGTCGTAGAGGGCAGCAGCAGCTCCAATTCGACCCCTAGCCTGGGAAACTCCATATGCCACAAGTGTGAAATAAAAAAGTAAAAAAAAAAAAAAAAAAAGACACAAGAAAATGACGGCTACTCCCACAGCTGCCTGTGGAAAGATGCCTTCTTCAGTGTGGCTACCTTATTTGCAAAGACTTTATCTATTAAAATCACCCTAGCACTCCATAGAAGTACTAGAACCTACAGATTTATTCTACAAATTCACTCAGTTAACAAACATTTACACATTTCTGAAAGAACAAAGAAAAACAGAAATGCTTAGAATTACAAATGGCACCTGCCCTCCAGTTACTCACAGACACTTGCTAATCACTAAAAAGATACATTTGAGAATTAAATTCTAGCATATGATTGGATATCACAAAGGTGAGAAGGAAGCAGGGCTAACATAAGCGTTGGTGGTACAGCCTGCTTGCCTCAGGGGCCTCAGGTAACTCACGATTCTTTACTGAACAGGCCCAAGGAAATTTTACCTCCTTCTTCTTTAAGAACCCCGTATACTTTATGAATAATAGTGGCTGCCGTTTATGAAGGATCTCCAAGTGCTGGCGGCTGAGGCAAGGAGCTTTCCAGAGACTATCGCTTTCACCTCACTTGATAACTCTATGAAATACGTATTTTTATGCTTACGCTTATTTCTTGGATGAGAAAAGCTCTGTTATACTATACTACAATGTTTTTCTTTTAAACAAATTATTTCTTCCCTACAAGAAAATATGCATCTTTAGCACAGGGGATTATGTCATCGTCATTTTGTATCCCCAGAACCTGGCAGGTCCCCAGGACTTGGCATGTAGTATGTACTCAAAAAATGTCTGCGTAATATATGAATGGAGATAATATTGAACACATATGGCTTCTAAATGCATACTATGAGCATGACCTGTGCTTCAGCACTGAGAAAGTCGTAGAGAAAAAAAAGAGGAGGAAGAAGTTTAGATTCCTGAACATAGACACCCATACTTAATTTATGGCAAGAAAAGGAGAAATTCCCAAGACATGAGTTAAACAGAATGCTATGGAAACACAGTTTAACACTAGCCAGCTAAAAACCAAAGAGAAAAAGGAGCGCGACATCAGAAGATGAAGACATCACAGGTGCTGGAATTTATTAGAACCTAAAACCTATTAAGAGAAGGGAAAAGAAGAAAACCATAGAAAAAAAGAAGAAAGAATCGTGAAAAGAAACCATGAAATGGAGAAAGAAAATCATGAAAAGAAATACAATACAGAGACTGAAAATTTTGATTACATTCTCCAGAAATTAATGTATTTTTCTTTTCCTACCTCCCCTTATTTTTCAACATCTTTTTTTCTTGCCACTTACAGACAGATGAAGATAAATGAAGTACAGTGGTTAAACTTCTTTGTTTGGATACAAACGATCTTGTGTATCACCATCATTGTTATGCAAGCACTTTGAGTACTGCTTCTAGCAGATGAAACTTCTGCTTCAACATATGTTATGGGGGGAAATGGTAAAAATGTATTCATGACTAAAATAACTAAACAGTCAACAAAAACTGCCTAGAAAATATTATACATGAATCTGATTCACTGTGGTTGTTAACAATTTAAGGTAAAACCGAGGGTGTGATCTCCATCCCCAAACAAGATTAACACCAGGTTGTCAATACTTTCTACGCTGTCCTGCCCTATACCAAACCACCTAAATCATTCCTTAAGAGGGACTGGAATTTAACCCCCACTTCCTGTACTTTCCCTGATACAGTAACACATGAGACAGAAGACATACGGTTCTTCTATTCAACAATAGTCATTGTAATAATCTGAAGTGTACTATGGGAACAAGTAAACCCCCATAAAATATAAAGCAACGGTTAAGCTTCGAGGCTCCGGGTTCAGACGGAAGTTCCACAACTGTAATTGTGGGCAAGTCTCCTCCCTTTCGAAATCAAATAGAATACGATTTCCGTTGTAAAACCAAGCTACCCCATGCAAGGAGCTTAGCCTATGACCTGGAACATAAGTATTAAATAAACAGAATCTATAACTATTATTATTACAACACCCATATGATTTCTCTCCGAAAGTTTTGCCTTCAAGTCTCACTCTGAACAAAGAGAAAGGGTCCCAGAATCCGTTCCCTAGCTAAGCTGGGCTTTAAGTGGGTTAAATGAGTCCATCGCATCCTCCCTCCTCCTCTTCCCCTTCTGGCCTATAATCGGCACCACAGGAAAGCTCCCTTTGCTCATACACAAATGAAGCTCCGGGAGTTCCTGTCGTGGCTCAGCAGAAACGAATCTGACTAGCATCCATGAGGACGCAGGTTCGATCCCCGGCCTCGCTCAGTGGGTTAAGGATCCTGTGTTGCTGTGAGCTGTGGTGTAGGTTGCAGATGTGGCTC
>PVHT020000118.1:2974768-2992258 GCA_004024745.2 Catagonus wagneri
TTTTTTTTTTTTTTTTTTTGCTTTTTAGGGCCGCAGCCACAGCACATGGAGGTTCCCAGGCTAGGGAGGGGTTGAATCGGAGCTACAGCTGCCAGCCTAAGTCACAGCCAAAGCAACGCAGGATCCAAGCCACGTCTGCAACCTACACAGGTTCACGGCAACACCAGATCTCCAACCCACTAAACAAGGCCAAGGATCAAACCCAGATTCTCATGGATACTAGCTGGATTCACTTCCATTGAGCCACAGCAGGAACTCCAATAGGTTATGTTTTACAAATGTATTTGGCATCCTATCTGTTAATTCAAGACACCAGAAGAACTCACTTCCAGGTCCAAACAGGGCTAGAAGAACTGGCTTAAATTCCAGCCCCATTACTTGCTAAGTGACTTTGATCAAGTTATACTAAATCTTTCTTCAGTTGGCTTTGCTTTTTTGTGTTTCCTTAGACCTGACTTTGCCTCTATTTTGGAATACTTAAGTTTGTTGAATATTAAGGGATATTTAAGTTTGTTGAAACCACAAGGCCTCAATGATCAGTTTTGAAACCCAGAAACCATTATTTTAAATCAACTGCAAAACAACATTCCTGAAAGCCAAGTCTTGTCAGGAGAAACCATATTTTCTAAATTCTTTAAACATCAGTTTTAACAATTAGGAATGAAGAAGGCACACGAACCTCTGCACTGGTGATGACCTGCTTCCCTGAACATGGCTGCACATAAGAACACCTGGCAAACCTTCGCAGCATCTTCATGCCTGGCCCCCCACACACACATTTTGACTGGGCCAGAGTCAGGTACTCGGGGATCGATAATATTTTTTAAGCACCATCAGATGATTCTGATATAAAGCCTGGCTTTGGAATGACATCTCCAACAGATGCCTCCCATTTGATTCAAAACTATGGCCAACACAGAATTGGGAGGAAAATCCAGCAGTGGCCTCCTGGCCCCCTAGAGCCACGTGTGTAGAGTGTCCAGGGGATCCTGAATTTCCCTGTGACCCATGGAGTAACATGGATATGGGACAGGACGGCCGGAAAGAGGAGACTGAGGCCAGGGTAGAGTGACAATACGAACAGAGGCCATGGTCAATCTGGTCCACCTGATGGAGAAACAAACAGGATCATTGGGCAGCCTTGGAAAGCATATAAAGGGGAGAAAGCAAAGGGTTGAGCATTTACATGAGACAAGCTGGGCTACCGAAGGGAAACGGTTCAAATTAAAAGAAACAGAGGCATCATGACTTGCCACATCTGTCTTAGCTGTGCACATTCCTCCACCTCACCCCGGCCCAGCCAGGCTGAGGTGGTAGCTAGTGAGGCATTACAGAATGTCAAGAAGCCATTGTTATTAAAATTATGAGAATTCCCGTTATGGCTCAGGGGAAACGAAACTAACTAGTATCCATGAGGACGACGCAGGTTCGATCCCTGGCCTTGCTCAGCTCGGTGGGTTGTGGACCTGGCATGGCCATGAGCTGTGGCACAGGTTGCAGACGTGGCTCAGATCCCGTGTTGCTGTGGCTGTGGTGTAGGCTGGCAGCTACAGCTCCAATTCGACCTCTAGCCTAGAAACCTCCATATGCCATGGATGAGAGGTCCTAAAAAGACAAAAAAAAATTTTTTTAATTAAAAAAATTAAAATTACCCAAAACATGAAAAAAAGGAAAAGGTAAGAGAGCCACATGTTCTGCAGGGTCATGTGCAGTACCACGTAATAGGCTTGCCCAAGGTTTCTTTAATTCTCTAGAAGAATGTCCCTGCATTTGACTTTGTTATGTATTCTCCCGTTAGAGGGCAGACACAGCAGAACTACATGTTAACTTGCAGCTTTCTGTCCAGTTGGGTAAATAATCCTAAAAATTGCGGTTTTTAATGACAGAAGAATAGCACCAATTTTATTTCCTATAACTAGCCATCTTACATATATTTAATGTATATGTGTGTGTGTGTGTGTGTGTGTGTGTGTGTGTGTGTATAGGAACCAGCATTAATCTTTACTGGTTCCCTTATTAGTAAGGTGATAAATAACTACTACACTTCACTCTTTGAGAGTCAAGTTCTAACTTTTTGAAAATTATACTTTGATGCTCCATTTTCTTTGCAGATCTCACTGTGTTTTTGAATCCACTACCCAACGACCCTCACCTCAAACGGATGTGTTGCAAGACAACTCAAGCAGAATGCTTAGCACAGTGCAGCATACACAGTAAATGCTCAGTAAATGTGTTATCATTTGTAGCTGCTAACAGCTAGAGGGGATTTTACCTGGCCCCTGGCAGTGGCCACAGACTCAACAACAGGCAAAGAGGCAAAGAGAGCAGTAATCGAGGGTGGCCCAGGTCAGCAGTCACATGGAAACCTCCCTCAGCAGAGTCCATCTGCAAATACTATAAATGCAGGGAGCCACTCTACTCAAAATAACTCCCAAACTATCAGTGCAGATGATGAGACTCACTTGTATGTTTATCACAATAGGTGTGTGGGCCTATGGGGAAAAAAACAATGATCACGGTAAAATCAGGTACACTGATCTAAAAGAAGCCATCTCCTTGCTGGACAAAGGTGTATTCTTCCAGGCTTTACGAGGATGTTTGAAAGATATTCAAAACTTGTGTGACTGATCTTGGCTATAAAAGAAAAAGCAATACGGTGACGTTAACTATATTGGTATGTAGGCAGAGAGGAAACCGCTCAAGGGAGCAAACAAAAGTTATCAAGAAAGAGAATATATGGTTAATTTCTTAAATTATAAACTCCATGGGTAGGATTTTTCTACAGGAAGTTTCTTCACAAACGAAGTGCACCTGTAAAAACAACAGCTTGACCAAAGTTAAATCAAGGCTAATAAGAAACTGCAAGGCTTAACACTGAATTTAACTTAGAGAGTGAGAGTTTCCGACACATCAACACACTGTCAAGGCCGTAGCCACTGGTGATCATTCATTCCACTGCTTCTCTTTCAAGTGTCTGGAGTTTTCCTAATAGCAATAAGCAATATCATGACTGTCAAGACAGAAGGAATGAAAGCACATACGCTCTCACAAAATGAAGAAAGAAAACTCTATAGCATTCTGTTTTTTTCCCCTGCTCCATCTTTTCCCCTGCCCAGATGGGGGGAAAAAAAGATCTAACTTTATTCAAAGTTGCCATACATATTAGACACGCAGTCTTCCTAATTTACCACCCTGACATCTTCATCATCAGCGACTCTGTAACAAGATATAAAGCAGCTGAAAGAAAAGTAATAACTAATAAATCTCTCTGGGATTACATATTTAAACAAGCAATCTTTGACATTATAAAATATATACTTTCCCCTGTTAAAAAAAATAAGACTATTTATTACCTTGTGACAGTACAGTTAAGCTTTTAAGCACAACAGAAAATATGTAGGTTAATAAAGCAATTTCAGTAAAAAGAAAAGAAAGATCTGAGACTACTGGTGTTTCCACATTCTACAGAGTACAGACAACTAGACGGTCAAGATGAGCATCAGTTACAAATTACGTGTACACCTTGCTAATACATTAGGGAAATGTTCCCCTTTGGTTTCTTTTCTGACTACTTGTAAAACAATATTCACACAAAATTAGCAATTCAAATTCGATGCCTTATGAGTACATTTTGCAGATGATGCTCTGAGAAGGGAGAGAGGGAGCTAACAGTTGCATGGGATGTATAATTTGCCGCTGGCTGTTAGCCAGAAACACTAGACCAAATGTTTAGAGACCATGAGGCATCTAACAAGCCCAGTGCATCTGGACTTCGCAAGATTAGCTGTTGCTGTTTATATGGGAACCTCCAAGTAAAGGGCAAAACAAATTTCAAATCCATGCATTTACGAATGTATTTATTTTGTTTACAGGGGACAGAAATGGAAGCAACTTGAAGCCTCTTTGGGAACATTTGTAACAGCACTGACAAGAAGTCCCAGTGATTTAAGCAACACTAATAACCATATGTCTGGACCTATGTTCAGCTGTAATTTACACATTAAGTATAAGCTTTTATTTTCATACTTGAGAAAACATGCCAACTATTCAGTATTTATTACCACAGTTAACTTGCAGAATGAGAAAGCTAATTATAAGAGAAAGAAGAAAATACTGGTCTTGGGAAATAACTGAATTGGATTATCACACAGGTAGGTAGTAAAAGAGTCATTACTCCCTCCCACAACCAATCCAATATGTCTGTACCTAAAACTCATGATAACTGTCACATATTAAAGCAGCTGTGATCACTGTATGGGCAAATATATTGCTAATAAAAATCCCTTCCGACATACAAGACACTCGAGTACAGTACAGAATAATTATTGCAGGAATATTCTATAGTCAACTATGTGACACAGTAAAAAAAGGTACGACATATTACAAGTCTTCCTTAAACAAAGCACTGTGAAGCAGATATTGTCAAAGTATTACCTGAGATCATTCAGGGGTAAACAGGTCACATGGTGACAGAAGTCTGCAATGGAAAGCAACATAAGGGGCTGAGCAAAAACAGAAGGAGACCAGGCAGGAAGGGTGGGAGACGGAGGAACTGAAAGAAAGATAAGGAAAGAAGTCAACAGATAACCACTTTCAAGAAAATAATTGTAGTTTATTTTAAGCATTACGATTGAAATCAGAAGGAGTTCCCGTCGTGGCTCAGTGGATAATGAATCTGACTAGGAAACATGAGGCTGCAGGTTCCATCCCTGGCCTTGCTCAGTGGGTTAAGGATCCGGCGTTACCGTGAGCTGTGGTGTAGGTTGCAGACGCGGCTTGGATCCCGCGTTGCTGTGGCTGTGGCAAAGGCTGGCAGCTACAGCACCTGTTAGACTCCTAGCCTGGGAACCTCCATATGCCACGGGTGCGGCCCTAGACAAGGCAAAAAGACAAAAAAAAAAAAAGATTGAAATCTGAAGCATGAATTGAGAAAACCTACGGATGAAAACAAGAAGGGCTACAAAGAACAATCTAGCTGCTACGCTTGGTAGGTGAACACCTGTCTTCCTCACTCATCTGTGCTAGGAAAGCACTGCAGACAAACTAGATCCTGGCTGATAATATTCTACATGTGGGTCTAAGTATGAGACCAACTTGCAGGAAGGGGCTGTGAATCTCTAAACTGTATCACATCACCCTCGAAAGACAGTCATGGGCCCACGACCTCATAGGTGACCTCATCAGGAAGCCCAGCACCGGCAGGCCACTTCTGAGTTGTGCTGGTTGTTAGTTTGTACAAAAAGTCATTCACCACTTTTGCCTCCTCTATACATACCGTGTACTTTAGTGGTTCACTGGCACCTTAGAGCATCTGGTGCTTCTAGAAAGCTACCCGTGTTCAACATATTCATTTTATTAATCTGTGATTCATTTTAAGCTATTATCAGAAGGTGAGTTTAAAAGTTGGGGGACTGTGACCTCAAAGTAGTATCACATTGGCATGGCACACGGGCTTCCAGTTTTGAGGGCATGGGGCACTTTGAGGCTCTCTGACTGGTGAGGCCAATCTGAGAAATTCTGTAGCCTGTAGAGTAAAACAATCTACAATAGTCTGAGAGACAAAGTATCTATCCTGGGACTCAAGGCTAATTCCTTTGCTCTCACCTTCTCAAAAATCTCACTTTGGGAGTTTCCTTCATGGCTCAGTAGCAATGAACCCAACTAATACCCATGAGGATATAGCTTCAATCCCTGGCCTTACTCAGTGGGTTGGGGTTCCGGTGTTGCTGTAGCTGTGGTGTAGGCCAGCAGCTGAAGCTCCGATTCAACCCCTAGCCCGGTAAAAAGAAAAAAAAAATTCACTTCATCACTTAATCACCACTTCCCTCACATACCTTTACACGTGCGTCTTCACTGGTCCCCAAACTCAAATCTCTTTAAAACAACCAACCAGTCAAAAAACTACATTCCCCTTCTAAGTGCCATCCGAGGTGTTTTTTTTTTGTTTGTTTGTTTTTTTTGCCATTTTGTCATTTTAGGCCACACCGGCGGCATGTGGAGGTTCCCAGGCTAGGGGTCTAATCGGAGCTGTTAGCTGCTGGCCTACACCGCAGCCACAGCAACGCAGGATCCGAGCAGCGTCTGCAACCTACACCACAGCTCACAGCAAGGCCGGATCCTTAACCCACTGAGCGAGGCCAGGGATTCAACCCGCAACCTCATGGTTCTTAGTCGGATTTGTTAACCACTGAGCCACAACGACGGCAACTCCGTCTTTTTAATGGTTTCCTTTGCTGTGCAAAACTCCTTTCTTTCCAACACCCACAGCAGGCACTCTCCGAGTGCTAGCAATTCCACCTTCTGAAAATGTTCTCATTCCTTCCCTCTTCCCTCTGCTCAGCCGCGGTGATCGGTACAGGACCACATCATTTCTTAACCTGATGGCTGCAGCAGTCTCCTGGTCTCAGTGTTACTCTCCTCCCAGTCATCCTCCAAACTGAGATGCAAAGAGCTTTCTAAAGAGACATCTCCCTCACCAAACCCCTAGTAATCTGTCAAATTAAAAATTGTAAGTGGTTCTCCTTCCAGATTACATCCAATTCTTTGGCTCCTGCCTACCTTTAACCTCAGTAGCAACGAAGTTCCTGCCTCCTGGCCATACCGAATCACTTAGCAGTCCCCCAAAAGCAACATCTTTTACATCTGTGCCTCAGCATATGCTGCCTCTGACTGCTAACCCTTGTCCCAACTTTATTAGGCTGCAAAGACCTTCCCGTAGCCTTCACAGACACCTATGGCCTGGATGTAACACCCGTCCCATGTGTTTCAAGGGCAGGGGCCCCCTACGAATAGTGGACTCTACTGTGACTGTTACCCTTGCTGAGATCAAACAGTAGTTAATAATCTTTATACAGAGACTATAACCAAATATAAGTGGCTAGCACAGCAGGCACTCAGTAAACGGATTTCAAAGAATAATTTGGCTTGAACTTTGCAGCTAGTATAATGGCTGTAGCACCTAAAGAATATGTGTCAAATTGTATTTAATGAGAACTTTGGAGTAATATAGTTCTTGATGGTTTTAAGTACTCATAAAGGGCCAAAGAATGGAACGGTCTCTAGGCCTTAATAACAAAGTTATCTTGATGAAAATATCATTTACACTTGAAGGAGTTCATGTGCCCTCACAGGGCTTGGCTGCAGAGTCTGTCTTACTCATCTCTACATACCTGACACAGTATCATTCACAGGGTCTGATGAAAGCCTGATGAATGAGATTATAAAGAAATTTACAGAAGCAACTCACAGCTATCAAATTAGTAATTTCTAATTTCTTGACTAGTCCAGATTCAGCTTACCTACAAGCGGTGTAACTGAGGGCAGATTAGGATTTCCAGGAAGTTTTCAACTGCAGGCATAAGAATTGTAGGTAAAGCAATGGAAATAAACATAGAATTCTGGGTCCAAATTCATCTAGACATTTAATAATTGTGTGATAAGTGTGCAGACCAATTAAGCTCTCTGCTTATGAACATCTTCATATATAAGTTCATATATGAACTAAACATATATAAGTTCGTACATAAGCATCTTCATATATAAGTAATATACCTACTTCACAGGGTTATTGTGGGAATCAAATGAGATAGTACATAAACCCAATAGGGTGCAAATACATTAGTTATTCCTATTATTCACTGTGAATAAAAGTAATAAATATTTTATGCATTACTTTACTAAAACAAGCCCACAAGGCAAATAAAACAGGGATTAATATTCCTACTCACAATTTTTTAAACCAGTACTAGGGAATCTCTAAGCGATTTTCTCAAGACCACTCATGCAATTAGTAGGTAGCAAAGTTCTTAGTGTCAGGTATAATACTGTGATTCTCTGTTTTTTTTTTTTTTTGCTTTTTGCTTTTTAGGGCTGCACCTTGGCATTTGTAGGTTCCAGGCTAGGGGTCAAATCAGAGCTGTAGCTGTTGGCCTACGCCACAGCAAAGGCAACTTGGGATCCAAGCCATGTCTGCAACCTATACCACAGCTGACGGCAATACCAGATCCTTAACACACTGATTGATGCCAGGGATCGAACCTGCATCCTCATGGATCCTAGTCGGGTTCATTACCGCTGAGCCACGATGGGAACTCCCTGTGATTCTCTTATTGTTTCTTACAAATCTCACTATTGCCTAACTGTAAAAGGCCTCACAACCAAAGAAAGGGACTATAGTTGAGAAAGCATATAGATCTTTAGTAAATGAGGGGCTGATGAACAAATAAAGTGTTTAAATTAATTGTCTTCTTGCAAAAGAATAAGTTTTCTTAGTGAATCCAGAGTAACACCAACTATAAGAGACTGTATAAAATTTACAGTCAGGGAGAGGTCCCAATGTCATAAGTTCTGCTTTAACAAGAAAATTCTAATATTAAAAACTGTTGGGTTGCCATGGTAACAATCTATTTGTAATCATGATGCTGGGGGTATTCTGTTATATTTCTCTCAAGGAAAAGTAACTAGATGTAGCCAAGGAATTTAATAAAAGTATCTGCTGGACCAAAAGCCAAGATATGACCATTTTTAGGCAATACGACAGAATTTAAATACACAACAGGAGATCCTCAGGTTACAATATCAGTTCCATCAATAAAATTAAAAGATTTTGACCTTGACACCAATACAAGGTATAGCTATATTATCTGGAAAACTCAATTCTCTGAGCAAGAAAAATAAATCATTAAACAACCGAGATGACAGACATGGAACAAGAAAGTTAGAATTCATCAAAAGGAGAACAAAATCAATCCTCAAAGGAATTATGAATTATAAAGACTAAATTTCTCACAGAAATCTCAAAGGTTTCATTTTGGTGTTCTGTTTTGTGTGTATGTGTGGATGTATATATGGGGGGGTTGATTTAACCTTCTACTTTCATCTAGAAAATGTCAGGACATATTCAAAATAAACTGGTCCGAAACAAAAAGGGAAGGAAGTTATTCATTTTAATTAGACCATTCTGAAGTCTGTACACGCAGCCTACTTATGCAGACAGGGACAATTTCTACACAATCAGCAAAGCTTCAGCCATGGCTATAAAAATCACATAAGCTTTTCTAGTACTTATTTCTACAAAAATCAAAAAAATGGTAATATATTCCCCACAACTTGCATAGTGAACAAACCATTTCTCTTCTATTTGTAATGATTTTTCATAGCAGTATATACATGCTCAATGTCATCAAAGACAAACACAATAAAAATTACACTGCCTCTATTTTAAAAATAAACTGGCTTTGTAAGGAAATAGTGACATTCATAATAGAAGAAAATTTTTTCTCATTGGCCAGCTTGTTCCCTCACTTATATAGTCAATGCAGATTTACATATAACTTTATTTTGATAATTATATAGTATATGTATAATAAATATCATACAATAACATCTATTTTTACACATACATATATTTACATGTAAAAATGACTAGTTTTCTGAAATACAATCCTGAAAACAATATATAATCAAATTTTCTATAAAGGAAGTCATGCTTTCCTTCTACTTTCAATATAAAATTATATAACTGGTCCCCAATCTTTCTGAAAAAGATTGGTTAAAGACACTTTTTTATTGATTTTTCTATTTTTTTTTAATCTGTATTTTATTGATTTTCCCTGACCTTTTTTTTTTCCTTTTTATGGCCAAACCCACAGCATATGGGAGTTCCTGGGCTAGAGGTCAAATCAGAGCTGCTGCTGGCAGCATATGCCACATCTACGGCAACACCGGATCTGGGCTACACCTGCAAACTACACCACAGCTTGAGGCAACACCGGACTCTTAACCCACTGAGCAAGGCCAGGGATCAAACTCGCATTTTCAGAGAGACAGTATTGGTTCTAAGCTCACTGAGCCACAAAGATCATTCCTTTCTGATCTTTACTATTTCCTTGCTTCTGCTGACTTCAGATTTTGTTTGGTTGGGTTTTCTCTTTTCTAATTCTTTTAGGTGGTAGGTTAGGTTGATGATTTGAGATTGTTCTTCTTTTTTGAGGAAGGCCTGTATCACTATGAACTTCCCCCTAACAAATGCTTTTTCGGCATCCCATAGATTTTATATGGTTTTGTTTTCATTGCCATTTGTCTCAAGGTATTTTTTAATTTTCTTTTTTGATTTCCTTGTCAACCCACTGGTGTTTTAATAGCATGTTGTTCAGTCTCCATGTAGTCTTTTTTTTTCCTCATTTCTTTTCCTATGGTTGATTTCTAGCTTCATGTCATTGTGGTCAGAGAAGACGCTTGAAATAATTTCTATACTCTTAAACTTGTTGAGGTTAGTTTTGTGCCCTGGTATGCGGTCAGTCCTAGTCAATGGTCCAGGTGTACTTGAAAAGAATGTTTATTCTGGTTTTCTTGGATGTAAGGTCCTGAAAATATCAATTAAATCTAACTGTTCTATTGTGTCATTTAGAATCTGTTACCTTATTGATTTTCTGTCTAGAGGGTCTGTCCACTGATGCAGGTAGGGTATTAAAGTCTCCTACTATTATTGTATTCCCATCAATTTCTCCTCTTATGTCTGTAAGTATTTGTTGTATGTATTCGAGTGCTCCTAAATGAAAGGCATATATATTGACGAGTGTAATATCCTCTTCTTAAACTGATCCTTCTATGAAGACACTTTTTTAAAATCACAGATAAGATCACAAAAAACTTCATAAAATCTGTCTTACATTTTATTAAATTCAGACAAAATACTTAAAACTTAACATCTACCACGAGCATGAACTACGTACTTTTGCTTACTGTTTGTAAAGATAATGGAGATGCTAAATTAAATCAAAGGTTTCTAGGTGGAGGAACTTAAATGGAGGAAAACACCATTAAACAGCATAGGAAATATATAAGTGAGTACAAATTTGAGGGAAACTGCTAGATAAGCACCCATGTTTCAAAAAGATTAGATGGTGAGGTGGGAATATGTGATAAAGAGTTGGAAGTTGGAAATACTAGTTTGGAGCTCTGCAGGACTGTCTGCAATAGAGATGAAGATTCACTCACTGGGGAATAAGCAATAACTAAATCTACAAAAGAGGATGACATCCCTTAGAGAAACACTGTAAGAAAGAGTAAAAGAGAACGAGGATTGGCGCTCCCACAGTGGCACAGGGTGTTAAGAATCCAGTTGCAGCAGCTCGGGCCACTGCAGAGGCACAGGTTCTGCCCCTAGCCCAGTGCAGTGGGCTAAGGACGCGACATTGATGTAGATCACAGCAGTGGCTTGAATTCAGTCCCTGGCCTGGGAATTTGCATATGCCCCAGGTGTGGCAAAAGAAAAAGAGAGAGATAAACCTTGACGGAGACCAAATATTTATAAAGGTCAGTGGAATTTAAAGCAAAAAAGGAAAGTCATGAATGGAGGGTTTCATGAATGGAGGGTTTCACGAAGAGAACGGTCAACAGAACACAGAAGCAGAAGAGGCATACTAGAATCTGCATTTAGAGTGTGAATCGGGGAGGTCCCATCATGGCGCAGCAGAAATGAATCCGACTAGGAACCATGAGGTTGCGGGTTCGATCCCTGGCATCGCTCAGTGGGTTAAGGATCCGGCGTTGCCATGAGCTGTGGTGTAGGTTGCAGACGCGGCTCAGATCTGATGTTGCTGTGGCTGGGGTGTAGGCCAATAGCTCTAGCTCCGATGTGACTCCTAGCCCGGGAACTTCCATATGCCAAGGGTGCAGCCCTAAAAAGCAAACAAACAAACAAACAAAAAAAGAATGAGACTTGGTATATCGGTGAAGTTATTTTCAATACAATAGATGAGGCAGTAACTAGCCTATGAAGGGTGGATTAATGAGAAAGGGAAACAATGCATACAACTTTGCTATGTTCCATGACCTGAATACCACAATCAGAATCCTTAACAACTACAAGTGTTTCTCAATGACATAATAACCACTCCTATGTGAAAGAAATAATAGCAGAATTGTTTTCAAGGCAAAAACTTGTACTAAGTAGCAACAACTCGTCCTTTTTTTTTCTTCTGAAAAGGTAGCAGTATAAATACATTTCTTGGCAAAAATAAGAATATTTTCTCATGCATCAAATGTCAAAAATTTGTTGATTTTTTCCTGATATGTAAATATCATAGATCTATTGCATCAGTTAAAGGATGCTATGAATCTCTCTGGGGTTAGTAACACTTTTAATTAAATTAAAAGAATTTTCCTTCCAAGATTCTCATTTCAGTTCTAAAACCAAGATTCTCATTTCAGTTCTAAATATGTGTTCTCTTCATTCATCCTTGTCTCAACGTTCTTCATATTTTAGAGGGAGACAGCTTTACGTTTTGGTTCCTGTTAACAGGATACCTTGGATTTAATTGCCAGTATCACTTATGAATGACAAGTGTAGGAGTGTTTTTCAGTATGATGAATATTCCATCATCTTTAATTTTTAAGAGATGCTTAATGTGAAGAGGAGTGGGACTGCATAGCCGCTCCTTTTCTCTCTTCCTACACCCTCTTCTGGAAAGACAATAAACAACAAAGGCTTTTTCCTTTGTCTATTTAAACCTGCAGGTTCAGCGACAGTTTCATCAACAGCCAAAGAGAAATAGGTTGTGTGTGTGTGTGTGTGTGTGTAGGGCTGCATCTGTGGCATACGGAGGTTCCCAGGCTAGGAGTCAAATCAGAGCTGTAGTCGCCGGCCTACACCACAGCCACAGCAAGGTGGGATCCAAACCGCGTCTGCGACCTACACCACAGCTTATGGCAATGCTGGATCCTTAACCCACTGAGCGAGGTGGTTCTATTTCTCTGAAGAATCCCAGCGATACAAGGAACTGGGCAAACAATTTATAAAAACACTTTTTATAACATATGTATTGAGAGTGACTTCAAAATAATGTTGTAGGAGGAAAGTACATGTTATGTTCATACACTATAGCCTAGAATCCAGTTGGAAATATCAAGTCCAGGATATGCAATGACAGTCTATAACCTAAAACAAAATATAGCATCGCAAAGTTATTTCTTAAATATACTTAGCATGGAAAAAGGCATAACCATTTTACCAGCAAATAAAATCCTATGTCACAGTATTAAATAAATGGTCTTATATGCCAGATGACACCAGTAACGAACAAAACAAGCTATAATATGAAATACATTTAAATGAACTCCTACTGACCACACATACAAAAGAAACGCAGCAGTAAAAACCCATATAAAGCAAAATAAGTTTGAAAAAGTTCCTATGGAGGTAACCACAGTACACGTAGAAATGTATGTCAGTTAAAAGGAAAAAACTAGCTCAAAGCACACAGAAAATAATAAATTTGAAAGAATACTCCTGTAATGTGCACACATGCCATAAAACCCTATTTCTCTGAATATTAGTGAATCACAAACAACAGAAAACCGAAAATACAATTTTAAAAAGATTTCAATGAAACACATGAGCAGAAAAAAAAAGTGAACAAAAGTATCATCAAGATTATTTCTTCACCTTCAAAAACAAGTGATCATAGCCCAAAGCCTAAATGCCACCCACCCACCCATGTTGCTACAACTGGGAGTATGCGCTTCATCCCCAGCATTCATCACTAGCCTCAGTCATCACTGTCTTGAAAATACTACTTTACAGCACACTACCTGTAGACGCCTTTGACATTCAGCTTGCACTTAATGTTCTGTCAATGCCTCTGTTGTTTTCGAGCCCTTGACTACACATCAGTAAATCTATATCTGAAATAATATAGAACAGTCCTCTGACAAATCTCTGTGGGTTGTGACTTGTTTACTTAAAAACTACCAGTTAGATAGGAAACTTTCATGTTGGTCGAAAACTATATATGCTGAGCTCCACCACTTAAGCAGAGCCTTGCTGTTACTCAACCCAGAACCATCAGCATAAACTCACTTGGTCTTGAATCTCTACAATAAGCACAAAATTTTGATACAATTACCTCGAGTATGAAACAAATGTAACCTAATGCAATAATTCACTTTTCCTGAGGTTGCTTCAAGCTTTTATGAGAAACATCCTGAATCTCGCAGAATAATTGCTGAATCCAAAAGCATTCAGTGCTCACATTTGGAGGAGCAAAGACTTCATTTAGTGAAGCAATGGCTGAAGATTGTTTCATATTTGATTCCAAAATCTTATCAGATACAAAGCTGCCTCAAGAAAAAAGTTAAAACTCAAACAACCATTTACTAGAATTACAGAAAACCTCATTTCAGCACAAGCCTTGGCATATGAGCTTCACTGTTATCTTCAATATAACACAAACCATCCTTTTAACTTAAAATATTAGGGGTCATGGTAATTTCCCAGCTTTATTGCATTAGAAAAAAAATTCTAATGGTCAAGTCAGACTGCCTCCATTTTATAATATGCGGATAAGGGCTGCTTTCTCATAAAGATGTTAAGAAATGAATATTAAAGAGGGATGATAATGGAAATAAAACCGCTTGAAAAAGATAATTTGAAATTAACATATAACTTCCATAGTTATATGTAGAAAGAAAATTCTAACGGAAGTTTGATTTATACTAATTACCACACAATTTTTAATTAGAAAATCTAATACGAAAGAACCAAAAACACTTTAAGGCCCCTTTCTTTAATAAGTATAAAAATTTAACTTGTCCTATGGTTTTTCAACTACTATCTTGTCTTAATAAGTGAATATGATATTTAACAGCCCGGCTCTCCTCTTCAATATGCTCCTGGTATCTAAGGGCAGCATTCAGCCATGACAAAACTATGACATATTACTAAAGTTCTCATTTCTTTCACACTGGTAAAGAGCTAGACTTGATAGATAAGCCAGATACTCACACTGCTGATTTTGGGAACCTTCTCAATGGCAGCGAAATATGTATTTCTAAGTTGAGTTAAAAAAAAAAAATTCAAGAGACTATGTCTTTAACTGTTACTTCCCCTGTGCCATTATTCTTCTTCAAAAGCTTCTCCATTTTTTTGTCTGTTGTCATTTTAGGGCCTCACCCACAGCACATGGAGGTTCCCAGGCTGGTGGTCTAATTGGAGCTACAGCTGCTGGTCTACCCACAGCCACAGCAACACGGGATATGAACCACATTTGCCACCTACACCGCAGCTCACAGCAACGCTGGATCCTAAACCCACTGAGCAAGGCCAGGGATCGAACTCGCAACCTCATGGTTCCTAGTTGGATTCATTTCTGCTGAGCCACAACAGGAACCAAAAGCTTAATTCACTCAATTTCTATTCTGAAGTAAAACAATAAAAGTCTTCACACTTTTAGTCCACATAAAACATAAAAATAGCACTAGTGAGTTTCTAATGGCAAAATTCAGTACAGAATTTATTCCCCCTTAATGTCTCTGCCCTTTCATACATGTTAGCCATTTCCTTATTGAAACTGTCTTCTTGGAAGTCCCCTTGCGGCTCAGGGGCTTAAGAACCCAACCTAATGTCCATGAGATGTGGCCTCACTCAGTGGGTTAAGGATCTGGCTTGGATCCCACGTTGCTATGGCTGTGATGTAGGCTGGCGACTACAGCTCTGATTCGACCCCTAGCCTGGTGAACATCCGTATGCCGTGGGTGCAGCCCCTGAAAAGCAGAAAATCAAATAAATAAATAAATAAATAAAAGATCCTTCTCAGTTTATTTTGAAAAACAGAAAGCAACCAGCAAAATAAACGAAAGTCTACAGCCAAATTTCCCACCTGAAAAACTGTTAATCATGAATTCTACCAGATCGGGAAGAGCAAGTGGCATACGAAGGGCTCACACAGGGAAGTGAGACCCACTGGCACAAATTTCAAGGCGAACCTTATAATCGACTGCTCTTAATCAAAACTAGCCAGATCCATTAAGCTTAAACCAGCAGCAAAAATCTCCTTCCATTGCTACTTCCTTTGACATCCAGAATCAGTAGGCTAATTCTCAGGTCCAGGGTCCACACTGGCTTACGTGCATCAGTGGCTATCAAATTCGAGATATCGGCATTGACTCTTCCACCTGCAATACCCTTCATTAAAGGCACCAAACAATCTCCTCACGCCAAATCTCCATCTCAGGACTACCGCACTTACTACGGCCCATAGGAACTCTGGTGTACAGAGCACCTGTGATGTACAGAGTCTGGCATGCAAAACTTTTAAAAAAGAAGATAAAGGCATAGTCCTGCTTTTAAGGAACTTTCAATACAATTATATTTAAAGTTATTTATACATTTCCTTTATGTCTCCTACCAGATAAGGCAGAAACTAAGTGTTAATTACCCTTCTTTTTCCACATACGGCTGTGGGCAGAGTCAGTACGAACTTATGAAGCTCGTTCTTTCTGACCTAAAACATCCATGCCATTCATCTCCAGCAGCCGTTGAGAGTCTTTGCTTATGACCTTCTATGATAAACTGGCCAACTCATGAGAGCAGCTCCTGGCTGAAGGGATAAAATAAGACAGGACTGCTCTATTTTTTTATCCACTTATATTTTCTATTTCTGCTTTCTCATTCCTGTCATAATGGGATGTGTCCATGGAAGCTGAGAAACATTTCCTAGAAAAGGGGGAATTTGAAGTGAATCTTGAAGAATGAAAACTAATTTGCATAGTTTGGAATTAGGAAAGGAATCTTGATTGTTAGGGGAAACAACAAATGGCAAGAATTTAGAGTATGAGTTCCCCTCATGACTCATGGTAACGAACCCGACTAGTACCCGTGAAGACGCAGATTCGATCCCTGGCCCTGTTCAGTGGATTAAGGTTCCAGCGCTGCCATGAGCTCTGGTGTAGGTCACAGGCACGGCTTGGATCCCACATTGCTGTGGCTGTGGTGTAGGCCGGCAGCTACAGCTCTGATTGGACTCCTAGCCTGGGAACCTCCATATGCCACTGATGCAGCCCTAAAAAGCAAAAAAAGAAAAGAAAGAATTTAGAGTACTATGAATTCTACTCAACTAATGCTGATAACTATCAGAATACATGTGAATTATCACACTCACTGAGCCACTATATATTGTGTATTTGCAACCATGAAACTGTTTTCAAAAGAACTTTCAAACACCAAAATCAGCTAAGTCTAAACCTTTGCCATGTAGAAAATACCCTTCTACCCCAATAAACTGAAAGCACTGTAACTATAGAGCACAATGCCTTGCTTCTACAAAATGCAAAGGACTTCATAAGCTTCTCTAAGGAGTCAGAAGTGACAAAGATCACCCAAACATCATTGATATGAGGAAAATGGTTTCAGTATTAAAAAAAAATGTATGTTTAGCAATTATCATTGCTCTAAAGAAAAGCTAGAAACACACCTGACAATATTAGCCAACACACATAGATATCCTCTAGGAATGGATTTCCAAAATCCGATCACATCCTGTAATTCTCTAATGAATAAACCCAGCAGTGTTGACAGGGCAGAAGGCCACTCACTGCTGCTGACGATTAGTATTCAAAGCCTCCTCCATCAAACCAAATGACTTATAGGTGGAAGCACAGGACCTTCGGATCCAAAGGAGCACAGTGATTTCTACCTCCTTGCCTGTACAT
>PVHT020000118.1:2993258-3030022 GCA_004024745.2 Catagonus wagneri
TGCAGCACAGCAGCCATAACCAGGCTTGGCTGATTCGTCACAGTGGCTTTGATAACCTCTCCTTGTGTGTGTACACATGCAGCTTTACAAACTGGCTCAAAAATACCTTAGACTGTCAAAGATAATTCCCTATCCAGAGCACAGAGTTGCCCTGCCCACATTTGTTTTCTATTGTCATAGCAACAGTGCTCAGATAGCATCAGGCTTTTTTGCGAAGAAAAAAAAGTGAAGGAGGAAATGCAAAATCAAGTGACAATATAACAATGTAAAGGAGTGAAAGCAGCATTAACTAAATCCCTACCACTTACTAGTTAATATGCAAGTGTTAGGAAAACAGTTAAACCCCTCAAGTTACCTTCTATGCAAGCAGTTATCTGGCTCCAAGAAAGCATCATGCGATAAGGCTCATAGAGCCCTCAAATGCCATAGTTTAAAACTTTGATTTTATACCATAGGTAGGAGGAGATCCACATTTTAAAGCAGGGGATACACATTTATATATATAAAATCTCGAATGGCAGTATTAAAAAACAGGTTAAAATCCAGGGATAGAGAGGCAAAAGGATTACACAGATAAGATTAAAAAACAAAAAACAAACTAAAAAAACCCTTTCACTAGGACCTTGGCAAAAAACATATAAAAAGAAAAGAACAGAATTTAAGAGATATTTCAAAAGCTGCAGTAGCAGGGCATATAGAAGGGAAGAAGAAGAAGGAAAGAGAGAGGAATATTCAGAGGCACCATCGCTGAGGTTTCCGGCGGGGCCGACTCGGGAGACTGCTGTGCCAAGAGAAAAGACACTGAAGCTGCCCATCTTACTGAGGATAAGACAAGAGTTTAAGTACTGTTCATGAAGACTCTGAAGTTAAAACAGATCATGCACGTGATCTTCTTCTGTGACAGGAAGCTCCAACCTATGCCAGGGACAGCCTCATACATCCTTGGACCACTCCAAAGATAAAGCTCCACATACTGGACCATAGTCAGCTTGCCTAATATGATAGGGCTCTTCCATTCTTCCTCCGTCACACTTTAAAAAAGACCACTTTTCTAAATATGTAATACTAGTTACCTCACGGTTCCTAGTCGATTTGTTTCCGCTGCGCCACGACGGGAACTCCTCATTACCGTTATACCCTTAAAATATTTTTTTTTCTCCCATAAGAGGTCCTTCTCATTCATTATAGAAACAGTAAAATCATGGTGTAAAGACTGAAGGCAATATCCATAATCTAAGGAAAAGATCTGAAGAATCAAAAAATTTCTGAACCTGAATTTTATAACGAAAATAATTCTACTTGCAATTTACATCTTTACAGTTCATTTCAATGGAAAATAACAAAATATAACACATTGTTAAATCAAAAGCAAAAAACTAAGGATGATGGTTTAAGTAAGTATACAATTTTTCTATTTAAGAATTTTATTTTGGGGGGTTTTCACTGCGGTACAACGAAATCAGTGGCATCTCTGAAGCACCGGGACATGATTCGATCCCTAGCCCAGCACAGTGGGTTAAGGATCTGGTGTTGCTACAGTTGCAGCATGGCAGCTAGCCTGGAAACTCCATATGCCCGGGGGCAGACAAAATAGGAAAGAAAATTAATTTTTATTTCTGGAATTCCCTGGTGACTCAGTGTTAAGGATCCAGCATTGTCACTGCTGTAGCTGGGTCACAACTATAGTACAAATTCAATCCCTGGCCCAGGGAACTTTCCACATGCCATGGATGTGACCAAAAAAAAAAAAAGGAATTTTATTTCTTTCTAATCCTTAGTGAAATACTACATCTCTCTCACTAAATCACTGAATTAAAATCTTCTAAAGCTACTGAATCAAATTTTCTTGGTTTAAGAAATAATAAATTCAAAAAACAATTTTTGTGTGCTTACAGCTATGATTGGCAATATACAACTGTAGAACCAAGAGCTTGTTAGAAGGTAACATAAATATCTCCTATCTTTTTTAATTAGAGAATTTTTTGATAGCATATTCTCTCTCCTACTGTGCATGCACACACACACACACACAAATTTTGGCTTACAAAAAATAATTTAAGGGTCAGCAAGCAATGGCCCGTGGAGCGAATCTAATCCACCACCTGTTTTTGCACAGTCTGCAAGCGCAGAATGTTTTCTTATATTTTTAAAAGGTTGAAGGAAAATAAAAAGAAGACTATTAGGGCATAAATGAAAATTATATGAAAATCAATATTCTGTGTCCATAAATAAAGTTTTATTGGAACACACCCATGCCTGTTCACTTATATATTATCCATGGATGCTTTAAACTATAATGGAAGAGTTACAGAGTTGCCATGGAGTCCATCAGTCACCCTCTCATTGTGCGTTACAAATCACCAGTAATAATTCACTTGTGCCTCTTGGCCTACCAAGCCTAAAATATTTACCATGTGGGCTCTAACAGAAAAGGTTTGCTGAATTCTGGAATAATTAATATGATGATTTGTCATTTCCTAAAGAATTTAGGATAATGGCAGCTTCTGAGATTCTGGGCTACCAAATAACTCACTGAACTTCTTGCACAATAAAGATTCCTTTTTACCTAGTCTTGTATATTTTTAGTAATGTAATAATTATTAAATGTATTTAACAAAGTATACTTCAAAAAGCAAAAAAAGGACAGTTTTTTCATGCATTAACTCAGTCAACAATTAAACACTGACTGTAAAACATGAAGATTTCCAGAGATTCAAAATAAATAAAATGCAATTGCTAGCTCTAAAAATGTCACGCTCTAGTAGGGAGACATAGAACTCTAGTAAAGGTTTTTGCCACTAAAGGGAAGGCCAAACCAATGAAAGTAACCTCTGCCATTTCCTAATGACTTATTGTCATTTAAAAAATATTACCTCTATATGAATTAATGGCAAGTTACACACTCAAATAGACAAGGCAACACAGCCTGGCAAACACGTTTCTGCATCAATAGTTTTAAACAAAGCATTAGCCTTGTCTATATAATTAACCTTGACCAACAGAGGTATAAGTAAAAACGCTGATTAAGAATTTACTGATTATCCTTCTGAACTTCAGAAGTTAGCTGGCATCTGGTTCTTAACTATGATAAACATACGCCAACTCATCATGGGTTATTTACACATAAATGAAGAGAAATATTAACTGATGGTTAAAAATGAAGAATAGAAGAGATAAACAGCATCATTAAAAACACATGAATTGTTTTGTTTTGAAATCCCAAGTGTCCTACAAACGCCACTTTACATGGAAGAACATTTTTGAGAGTAATTGTCTCTTGAATCTGCTCAGAGAGTCAATGTATTGTAAAACCCATAAATCATAAATGCATCTACATTTCATAATTAGAATGCCAGGGTCCACATGCAGTGAAGTTTCTTGGCGGTTTGCCTGCTTTCCTTAAAACCAGAAGAAAAGTATAATCCCAGTAACTAAGTCTTCTAGCAGCTGTTCTGAGCAGACAAGAGAGATGTCTCATTGAGCTGCTACTTCCAAATGTATAGCTACTTGCACACCAGTGACTGCAGGTTAGCAATCCTGGTGTGTCTGCTCGTTTTTAGTATTAAATATTTAATGGCGCATTTTTTCCTTAATGGAATCCAGGCACATCTGATCAGTCACTGGGATCATTTAGTAATGCAGTCAAAGTTATCATACTGCCATTTCACATAAACTTTGTAATTAGGTAATTCATCACTTTATTAATTCAAAAGATTGCTTTCTTTACTACTTTACAGCATGCTACGGTAGCGACACCCAACTGAGCTGATAGACAAAAAAGCTCTAAAACTTGGTCTTATATGAACTTGAAACCCTCAAGGGGCAAGCACAAGCACACTCACACACACACACACACTCTTGACCTTTCAAAACAACAGAGGTAATAATATTCTTCCGACAAATTGGCCCAGCATAACTAAAGTAATAAAGCACCAGCTCATCCAGAATGAGAGGGCTAACCAAAAAAAAATTTAAGATAAAAAATTGAATATGGGAGTTCCCGTCGTAGCTCAGTGGTTAACGAATCCGACTAGGAAACATGAGGTTGTGGGTTCGATCCCTGGCCTTGCTCAGTGGGTTAAGGATCCGGCGTTGCCGTGAGCTGTGGTGTAGGTCGCAGACGCGGCTCGGATCCCGCGTTGCTGTGGCTGTGGCGAAGGCCGGTGGCTACAGCTCCTGTTAGACCCCTAGCCTGGGAACCTCCATATGCCACAGGTGCGGCCCTAGATAAGGCAAAAAGACAAAAAAAAAAAAAATTAAATATGTCATGAACAAATCTGTACTTGCATTTTACTGAAGCATTCTTTGGCAAATAAAAACACCCAAAAAGGTTATTTAGCAATTTTTTCCTCTATGCTGACTTACACATTTCACTAAAATTATGAAGTTATGGAAGAATACCACATAGATGATTTATTAACACTTTAATGGCACATATCAGGCAAATGAAAGTATAAAATCTTCAGTACAAGATCACATGTGTCTTATTTCTAACATGAAATTACTATCCCCTTTCATACTATGAATTAGCAAGATTCTTGTTTTAACCCATTTTCCACTGCTTCTCCAGTAAAAAAAAAAAAAATCTCTCCCAATAAAAAAGAATTTACTAAGAATGAAACTGAATGTAAACTTTCAGTACAAAAAGAAAAAAAAAAGCCTTCCACAATTCTCACTTTCAAATCTATACAACCACATTGTAAACTGCAAAAACTAGCTGTCACTAATAGCATTAGAAATTAAAGTTTGGAAAGGCAAGTTCTGGAGGTCACAGATGTGCTCTAAAGAATAAAAATAACATACTACCAGGAAAATTATTTTATTTGAAAGAAAAAAGAGGGAACATCTCAAACAGATGTGAAACTTCTAATCAAAATATTCAGTGGCAGTTCAATATTATGGAGGCAGCACTAATAGTGACATATGTTCTATTGTCAGGAAGGTCACTTTTAGTCTTGCTGCTCCCAGTTTAATGTCTGTTTTTGAAACATTTTAAGCTAACAGTCCATTTTCTATTTTATTTTTCACAGCATATCACATTCTAATCAGTCTACCAAATGCTTTTTTTTAGAAACGGAATTAATAAATCCAGAAAAAATAAGTATATTTTTCTAGAACTTTGTACAATAACTGCTAAAAAATCTACTCTCTGAATAGAAAATAAGCTCAAAGCCAAGTCTACCAACATTAAGTTCAGGCTATGAATAACCATTACCAATAACTGCCCCTGTACATTTAGGGGAATAGAGAAATACTATATACTCCATGTCACTTCAGTGAATTATGACAATGACAACTAAGACAACTCTTACTTAATTTGATCCTCTTAAGATGTATGGGTGAGAAAAATTTCATTCATCACTGAAACTTGCTTTTGTATTGCCTGAGTGAAATCCCAAGGGACTGCTCTGAAATCATGGAGTTGCTATGAATGCAGGCCACAGTAAATGATTTCTGTGCACAACAGCTATGGGCGGAAACCAAGCCGGTTACTAGAGGAAAGATACTATTTCCTGTTTGCAAATTTTTTTCTCAATAAGAGAGGTAATTCTCAGCACGGGATGCCAGCACTGGGCACAACTGTAAACAACCATCTGAGGCTCTGGCTTACATTCAGCTGCATATTACACTCTTGGTGATATAACAACACAGGGAGACATAAAACACTGATGTTTTCTATTAGAATACAAATAAAGATCGGAAGAAGGGGAGTTCCCATCATGGCTCAGTGGTAACAAACCCAACTAGTATCCATAAGGGTGTGGGTTTGATCCCTAGCCCCGCTCAGTGGGTTAAGGATTTGGCACTGCCTTGAGCTGTGGTGTAGGCTGTAGACGTGGCTCAGATCTGGTTTTGCTGTGGTGTAGGCTGGAGGCTACAGCTCCGATTCGATCCCTAGCCTGCGAACTTCCATATGCCGAGGGTGTGGCCTCCCCCGCCAAAAAAAAGGTGGGCTCGGGGCCAGCAGTAGCAGAAATTAATAACATATGTCACACACCCTAAGTATTTTAGAGTTAATCCTCACTTTAATCCGTAGTTATTACCATTAATCCCATTTACAGATGAGGACACTGAGGTTGAATTTCACTTACTTGTCTGTAAAAGCGATTTAACCATCATACTTAGCCTCCCATTTTAAGGCGTCCTCTCTCTAACTGCAAATTTCTCACCTTTTAAAGTTTATATTCATGGTTACGACTACAGCCATTCTCTATGTGTAGCAAATGTTTAGAACTCAACAGACTGAAGCACAGCAGTTGTCCTGCCAAGATAAATCCACTTTGAAACCTAACCAGAAATTTTACTTCAAAATAGAAGTGAACAGAAAAAAACTTGGGGATTAGGAAGAAGAAGGGGCTTATGGAGACAGAAACACGTATCCTCCCTTCCCTAAACCATCTGAAAAGGAGTAAGCATCAATGACTCTGGCCTCTATTTTTTGTTGTTGTTGTTGTCTTTTTAGGTCCGTACCCACGGCATATGGAAGTTCCCGGGCTGGAGGTCCAATTGGAGATATAGCCACTGGCCTACACGGCAGCCACAGCAACCAGAATCCGAGCTATGTCTGAGGCCTACACCACAGCTCACAGCGCCTTAACCCACTGAGCGAGGCCAGGGATTGAACCTGCATCCTCATGGGTACTAGTCAGATTCGTTTCCGCTGAGCCACCACGGGAACTCCTCCAGCCTCTATTTTTGAGGAACATACAAATAATCGTGTGCCTCCAGCGTTCTCACTAACAAACATCTCCAGTGCATCTCCTACCCTCTGGCACCTTCATTACTGTCAGTGGCAACCACCACTTTCCCCACACCTGACACTTTTAGTTCATTCAGCCACAATCTAAGTTTAACAAAAAACAAAAAACAAAAAACTGCTGTGCAAATAAAGCTTCAGGCAACAGTCCCACGCCTCCATCCCACCAGGTCATTGCTGAGAAGCCCACTCTGTAGAAACCCCGGAGGTACGACCATACCTGCTAGTTTTCTAGTACTACCTAAAGTATAACAAACATTTTAAGCATCACGCTTTCATTCAAACTCTTATTGTAATTACTAAATATAACTGAAACGTATTCCACAGAGAACAAGTGCCTTTCAAATCTTCTCAATATATTTTTCTTGGGGAGGGGGGTGCACATTCAAGGAGTCAGGGCCTCCTCACTCCCCACAGGTATTTCTAGACCACTGTCTTTAATTATTTCCCAACACCATCTTCTGAAATTCATGCCATTAATTTCTGTTTCCTCCTTGACAGCTTCCCCTAGAAAAATTTCTTCTTTCTACTTAATTTTTACAGCCAGGCAACCAATTCATATGTGGACAGCAAACTTCTAGTATCTAAGTCCCAACTGCTAATTGCTGTGTGTGCCTGTGTGTGTGTGTGGTTATGAGGGAGTGGGGAGTAGGAAGCTAACACTGGTAATAAGGAAGTGGAGAAAGAAAAGGCACACCTATACCTGGAGACGTGACTACACAATGCTCTTCGGAGTAATGAAGGGGAGGGGGGCGTTTTCCAAGTAAAATCGAGTCTTAAGCAGTAGAAGCACAATTGGCACTAAGAATCCACAGGAAACATACACTATTTTTCAACAGAAAACTCCAGAGTGTTCAAAATATAAACTGCCAACTCTTAAGGAATTAATTATGGTCCTCCGACAGAAAAGCCATCACTTCAACAGAGAAGGAAACCTGCTCTCAGGATTAAGAGCCTCCTCACCCTCTAGCGACCCCTTTTCTTTCCAGGCAGTGCGAGTTTGACAAATACATGCATATCCGCAGGCAAGACTTTTGACTTGCCGAGGTTCTTTGCCTCGGTAGATAATTTTCAGAGTTAGAATGAGCCACTTATTTCTATAACCCTAGGTCAAGAGCGGTTTGCACACAGTAGGCCTAAAAAAAATGCTTCATTTGATCGGTGAATTCCATTAACAAACCCAGGAGGCCAAGAGACCTGATCACAAAAAACTGATCGTAAGGAACGTCTGGAAATCCAAATATGGGAAAAGAACCTCTGTGTGATACCTACCTGATATAAAACAGTCTTGAAAATTATCGAAGCCAGGTGATGAAAACATGCGGGCTCGTCAGAATTGTTTCTCTACGTTTACATTTGTTTGCAAAAAGTCCATAATCAAGACGTCAAGAAATGTGGAAAAGCGCTCAGAATTCCTTAAAACGTAAGCTTAGCATGTCTAATACCTGCATAGACCTGAATGAACATAAGTGAGTGGGGGGGGGGAGTAAAGCATAAAACAGGATTTTCTTTATTGAGGCTGGGCCAAGCAGCTTCCTTTAAAGATAAATGCATAAGCTAGCTCCTTAGGTTGAGAAAGGCAGGCCAGCATGAGGCCACTCCTGACAGTTTGTATAGAAAGCAGCGGCAGCAGGAGGCAGCACTCTCTGTAGAGCCCAGCTCTTCTCTTTGATTAATTCCATGCCAGGGAGACAGGGAGGGGGAACTAGAAAGGGGAAAAAATTCCCTGTCCAGCATTCTCCATACTTCCACTGTATTTGTCATGACACACGTGCAAACTTGTAAGTTCAGTGGCTCATTCCTGAGCTTTGCAGGCCACTGATTAGCTTAATTTAGAACTATTTCATTCTTTAAAAAAATGAAGGAGGGGGAGGAGGAAGGGAAGGGGAGGAAAACGATCTCTTAAGGACAAATGGATAAGCAGAAAAGCAACTCTCATTTTTAAAATATGGACAAAGCTTTTACACAAAAGTACAGGAGCCATACGTTAGTACTGCTTCCCTCTTATTAACTTAAATTTTAAGGCAGAAATCACATATCTGAGTCCAATTCTCCCATAAATCACAAAAATGGGTTAAGGACCCAGTGTTGCTGTGGCTGTGGCGAAGGCCGGCAGCATAGCTCCGATTAGACCCCTAGCCTGGGAACCTCCATATGCCGTGGGTGCAGCCCTAAAAAAGAAAAAAAAACAAACTAAAAATGTATATGTTTTCTTTCTGTAACAATAACAAATATAACTATGTGAAGAGAAGGAAAGTATATTATTAAACTTGTGTCTGCTTAATCACAATGAGGGAATTTTCTCCCTACACCACAGGGTGAAAAGTTCATTGTAAAATACATGAGATTAAAATTACTTAAAAAGAAAGGAGAAATAAGATAGTAATTCACATTTTACCAGGAGAAAGTATTTTTAACTAGTTGTTATGAATACTAACAACTCCTGTAATTAGCACTTGAACATTTTCCAATGAAGTGTATTTTTATCTTCCAGTAGGTGTTACTCTACATGAGTCGAACATGAAAAGAGTTCCCAGGCACTGTACACATAGTGCTACTATTTGTTATAATTTTTGGAAGCCTATGAAATAACATGGGAAACTTCTCAGGTGCAGTATAAGTAATCCACATATTTCAAAATCAATTTTAAATTATAGACAAACCAGAATGTAATGCTAAGATGACAGTATCAGAAAATCATAAGAATGTGCCCTCAAGTATAAAAATACATTTGAGAAAACAAGAATAAATCTGTAGTAACCACACTAATCACCCTTAAATTCTTAGAAAATAAGTAGATTATGAAACATACCTTAAAAATATTCGCAAGATAAATACGTCATTGGACATGTGCTTCTAAGTTGCAAAATTGACAAAATCACCCACAATGTAAAATTTTACTCATTATTAAAATATAATCATATTTAAACAAATCCAAACGTACAATATGAGAAAGGACAGCAAACGCATGGTAATAACGAGGGACCTTTCAGTTCCTTTGTGCCTCGTGCAAGGTCCATACCAAGAATCAACCAGTGAATTCTTTCTCCCTGGGTCGAAACGAGCCCTCAGAATCACTTCCAAAAAGATCATTTCAGGTACCCATTACCAAGAGACCATGACGAAATGTTAAATTACACCTATTTTATATCCGTCATCTAAGATTTTAATGACTTGAAACACAAACCAAGTTGGGGGCACTTCAGGCAATTATTTTTAAATAAGAAATGGTTATTTATATTTTCATATTATTTAGAATTCACGTAATCAAGCCATGGACTCCAACACATTTTCACTGCAAAGACAGGTGCTGAGACAGGCTGGGATCTGGGGCCTCGGCCCCTTTGCTGCAGTGAAGCACTTGCACCTGGATAAACATCTCCTTGAGCAACAAAATACAAAGAAACTCTAAGGGACTCAAAGTAGCTGAGTGCATGCACAATTGGGGCCAAATATGAACAAGATACAAAAAAAGACCAAAAACCCAACAAAAACAGGGTGTTGGGAGCAAACGCAGGGTACTACACATGCACGTTCACCTTGCACAATACATTCTCTCACTTTCTATTCATTACGTCACAGGAGTGATAAAGGCATGAAGGGCCCTGGATTTTCACGGATCAGCAACCAAATGAGGAGTAAAGGTTGATCTGGGGCATGAGTAAAGACCCCAATGTTAACACTTACTTTTGCGAAGGCTTCAAAAATGTCCAAGGAAGGCGGCAGCTGAGAAGCATCCTGTATTTCTTCTCTCATGAAATGCTGAAATGTCAATGCAAGTTGCCTGAGGCCTTCTTTCTTATCTTCTGTCAGTTTGTTAATATCTAAGAAAATAAAGAGAAAATAAATAGCACAATCACACAGTGAACTTTCAATGGATAATTCTTAGGTGTGCAATGGTAGCTGTTAAGCCAGATATTTCCTGCCTTAGATTCCATTCTGACAGAGATCAAATACATAACCTTCTATTTTTTGACAACTGCAAATCGTTATACATTCTGTTATCAATTAAATTCTTCCAAATGTCATCTACAGCATAAAAGCCAACACCTATCAAAACAAAATATACACAGAGACAAAAAAACACTAAAATCAAGATCAGTAATGATGTGTGTTAGCAGGGTTTCTACATCATTCTGTACACACGTTTACACCGACATCAACACTTATTTAGTCAGTGAGTTTAGACAGACATTTCCATAAAACAATTTACAACCAGGTCATGACTAACTGATAAACACTGTCATCTCAAAGGTTAAAAAAAAAAAAAACAGAAAATGAGACGTAAAAAGTTCTGCTAAAGTTTACACTGGTGCAATTTGTGAAGTAGAAAGGAGTACATCAAGAAGAAAACATGGATCAACCGAAGTTATGAGGCAACAAAACCTTTCACGTTCTTATATATCTCATCTTCAAGTTTTTTCCAGGTTGAATAAACAAGATATGATTTGGCGTCAACCCAAACAGGAAAAGGTTCCAAAGCCAATTTCACCCCTTCAAGAACTCAGTTTAATTTATACCACAAAGGGGTATGAAGGCTAAGACTGCACAATTCAATTAATAATGGTCGTGAGGAGTTCCCGTCATGGCTCAGTGGTTAACGAATCCGACTAGGAACCGTGAGGTTGGGGGTTCGATCCCTGGCCTCGCTCAGTGGGTTAAGGATCCGGCGTTGCCGTGAGCTGTGGTGTAGGTTGCAGACGCAACTCGGATCCTGCGTTGCTGTGGCTGTGGCGAAGGCCAGCAGTTCCTAGCCTGGGAACCTCCATATGTCGTCGCGGGTGCGGCCCTAAAATGACAAAAGACCCCAAAAAATAAAAAATTAAAACAATAACAATGGTTGTGAGCCCTTCACCTAAGGCAGCATATGTGACACAGCTACTGAGCGGGGCTAATGCTCACAGTAAAACTCACTGCAAGAGATGTTAATTACCTAGAAAAAATTACTAATTGGGTCTCTATTAAAACTTGAAGAGACCCATCAAGATGAACCACAGAATGACTGCGTTGCTCATGTCAGGTCTACATATTTTCTTTATATTACTTGTTCAACAGAACAATTAACCCAATGATTTCTTAAACAATAATTTATTATCACTGGCACTTAGGATCCCATAACCATAAATCTGTCCTAGATCATCTTCTTACTCGTCTCTATCCAGAAACATTAAACTAAGTGGCAGATTTACTCCATGAACTCTTGCATCTTTTAAGGTGAAGTCACTTACAACCTCAATGAAGAGGTTCTGTGCCAATATGAAAGAAAAATAAACCCTGTGTTCACTTAGCACTCAGATCTGCAAAGCTTCTCAGTGTTCTCAAGCAGGCCGGCCACCGCCGTGGTAGTTCAGGAGAAGAACAACGTGTTCGGAGAGACTAAGGCATTGGTACCTTTGGCCTTTCTTATTTTTTTAGGGCTGCACCTGCAGAATATGGAAGTTGCCAGGCTAGGGGTTGAATCAGAGCTGCAGCTGTCAGCTTACACCACAGCCACAGCAACGCCAGATCTGAGCCGTGTCTGTGACCTATGCTGCAGCTCATGGCAATGCCGGATCCTTAACCTACCGAGAGAGGCCAGGAATCGAACCCTCATCCCTATGAATACTAGTCAGGTTCATAACCTGATGAGCCACAACGAGAACTCCCTTCCGTCCTTATTATCTGAAAGACCAACGAACCTACACATTCTCTGGAGCTCCCCCTTCACATTACTGGTTCCAGATACCAAAAAGAAACCAAGAGTGGGAAGAAGGGAAAGAGGGAGGGAAAAAGAGAAATGAAATTATTTTGTCAACTGGACTAAAGGTTATACTCCCAGCACTGCCTAACTTGAACACCTCCATCACGAACTGCTATATGGCCAAAGCTACCCTGGAGTAAATAAAGCTCATGTGTCTGTCCGTATAAGAACATGAAAAGCTTTGCTGCCTCACAAAGGAAGAAAAACAGAGTTAAAAATAAAGCAATTCATTGGCTTAGCAAATAAACAGTAGAATTTTTAAGACGTTGATAGATAGCCACTTACTTGTTTCCAGATCATAAAACGAGTAAAGTTTCTCTGATTCAGAAGGCGTTTCTTCCATCTATGAAGTGGAGGAAAAACACCAAAAAATTTTCAAATACTCCAATATAGAAAAGAACGTGTTTGAGTATCTTCAGTTATTTACATGCAAGTCTCTAAAAAAGACATTTTCTATAAATTCCTTCTCTTCATCACGTTCTTAAGAGTTAAATTTTTCAGTCAGTCACAATTTAAAAATAAAATCTGTGTGGCAACAACTCATCAGTTTAATTTCCAAATGCAAAACTCTTTTACAACAAGTTTCCACACGTGTTTTTGTTTGTTTTGTTTTTTTCTTTTTAGGGCCGTACTCACGGCATATGGAGGTTCCCAGGCTAGGGGTCCAATCGGAGCTACAGCTGTCGGCCTACACCACAGCCACAGCAACGCCAGATCCGATCTGTGTACGTTACCTACACCACGGCTCACAGTAACGCTGGATCCTTAACCCACTGAGCGAGGCCAGGGATTGAACCCACATCCTCATGGATCCTAGTGGGGTTCGTTTCTGCTGCCACAACGGGAACACCCACACTTTTCTTTTATTTCCCCAGTTCTACCGTAGACATGTATCCTTGTCAGGATTTTATGATGAATTATTATAGATAAGGAAAGATGGATCAATAAAAATGAGAGTTTATTACAGACTGTGCTAGTTTCGGGAAGTTACTTAATCTTTAGTCAAGAGGAAACATTTCTTTATAAGAAACATCGCAATAATAAAAGCACCAAGTTACTGTGGCATGAAGGAAGGTATAGCATGTAAAGCAATTAGCATAGGGCCTGGAAATAGTGCTCAGGAGAAGGTAGCTGTGATTCCACACTGCTTTCTATTAGACTCTGATTCAGTCGGTCATGGGTGGAGCTGAGAACTATTACCCTAGGTGATTCTTTAGCAACGCATTTCTAATCTAATAGTAGTCCTCTATCTTGTGAATATTAACAGTTAAAAAAAAGGGTTCAGACTCAAAGATAACAGTGATTATACCTTTAGTACCCAGTGATTAAAGAAATGCATAATGACAAAGTTGCTTGAATTTGTTAAAGCTTTAGAATAAATTTGTGCATTTTTGTTCAACACAATACATATATTTAAAAACCGCAGTTAAGTATATGTGACAGTGGTTGTATATTAGATCCAAAGACAACACCTACTGGTATTCTGAATTCATTCTTTTAGTAAAGGCATACTTATACATAACATCGTATTAGCTCGAGGTGCATAATCACATGCCGCTAGGGACTAAAACCCTCTATAACATTTGAGGGTTTATACTGCCCCCCAAAACAAGTTAATAATAAACAACAGGACAGAACAGAGCTAAAGTCTGCAATGAAGACATATTCATGCTAAAGTCTAGCAGAAAAACCCGAAACCACACCCCCCCCCAAAAAAAAATTAGGAGGTGAATTTCACAGAATCCACTAGCTGCTTTGGCAGAGCAGGGAAATGGACAGGTGAAACAATTTCAATGAATCTTGACTTAAAAAAAAAAAAGGAAAAATGATAAACACTTTTCCATGTAAGATGAATTATCATCTGATTAAAATCTCACTTGGGAGTTCCCGTTGTGGCTCAGCAGGTTAAAAACCTGACTAGTATGCATGAGGATGAGGTTCGATCCCTGGCCTCTCTCGGTGGGTTAAGGATCCGGCACTGCCACAAGCTGTGGCTTAGGTCACAGATACGGCTTGGATCTGGCGTTGCTGTGGCTGTGGTGTAGGCTGGCAAATGATGTCAACTTGACCCCTAGCCTGGGAACTTCCATATGCTATGGGCGAAGCCCTAAAAAGACACACACACACAGACACACAGACACACACACACACACACCCTACCTGAAGAGACAACCAAAAATCATAGATTTGTCCTGTACACTAGGTCTCAGCAGAAAAGTGGTAAAGGCAATGAAACAGACATCACTAATATCTCATGCCCCAAACACAGGACTTTAAGTCTCTGTTCCCAGGAGATCACACACAAGGCCTTCAAAAAAAGGCCATGCACTTCGTCATTGCCACTGATGCTGGGATTAATAGGAAAAGAGCAAGTGTTGTCTTAAGACACTCCCTGAAATAATCCACCTTCTACCTTAACGTCAATTTAAATTCAGCCTTAAATATGAATAATACATGCAAATGCAAGCGTTTATGTTAAATTAAAACCTATGCATATTTAGCAAGTTTTATACTCACAAGTTTGAAAGCAACTCTGCCAAGAAGTCGGACAGAGTCAGGAGGATATCTGGGTTTGCAGCTTTTAAGGCACTTGCATTCTCGCTTGTGGTCAGGCCAAGCTTTTTTCTGTTAGGATAAGAGTGGAGAGGGCATGTAAGACATAAAAATTTAACTTTCATTTACACTGGTTGTGAATGTTGAGAGTCATCAACATTAAGTTAATTTCAACAGTCTAAATATAACTGCAAATAGAAAATGAAAGCAATATTCTAATACTGTTAATGATCCAGGATTCAGTATGCAATTACCAGGCGTGGACACCAAGAGGTTCCATTTTACCTCTGCCCTTTAATTTGGTCCATGGTTACATTGGCTGGTAGAGGCCAGAGAAAGAAGCATTATGTCTTGCTTAATACTTTATGAGACAGTCTTTCAGGTGATTAAATAGGATTCAATAATAGTGATTTTGAATACAAAAGATAAGATCACTCCAAATTAGAAACTTAAAAACACATGGTTCAGAAAAATCAAAACAGGGCAAATAGCATTCTGAATTTCTGTGTTACTACAGCATATATATAAATATCAGGAGGGCTGGATAACATAACAAAAAATGTAAAATCTTTTTGTTTTTGAAGACAACATAGAAAGGTGTTATTAGCTAAAATGACCAAGTATTTTTGCCCAGGACTGCCTTGGTTTATTTATGTTGTCCTGGACTAATTATTAATAGTGCCCCTTTTCATTCTGAAAAGTGTGGTTTGGATGATAAATTATCCAGTCACTTAATCCAGGATCCTAGCCATATGTTGGTGTGGCTGAGAGACCACAGAGCCGGTCACCAAATCACGCAACACTAGCAATGAGAGGACCAAATAGAGATGTTATCCTGGAGTCCTGAGTCAGAAATACCGTGACGCTCTCTCTTTTTTTAAATTTTATTGAAATACTTGATTCACAATGTTGTATTGATTTCTGCCGTACAGCAAACTGACGAGATAGACAGACAGACAGATTGATTCTGTGTATGTGTTCTTTTTGGGACTGCACCTGCAGCACATGGACGTTCCCAGGCTAGGGGTCGAACTGGAGCTGTAGGTGCCGGCCTACACCACGGCCACAGTAACATAAGATCAGAGCCATGTCTGCAACCTACACCATAGTTCACAGCAACGCCAGCTGGATCCTTAACCCACAGAATGAGGCCAGGGATCAAACCCACATCCTCATGATACCAGTCAGGTTCATAGCCCACTGAGCCACAATGGGAACTCCCCTATATATTCTTTTTTATAGTCTTTTCCATTATGGTTTCTCACATACAGAACTGAATATAATTCCCTGTGCTATAAAGTCAGACCTTGTCTTTTAATCCATCCTATTCATAGTAGGTTTTTTTTTTCTCTTTTTAGGGCCAAACCTGTGGCATATGCAAGTTCCCAGGCCTGGGTCGAATCAGAGCTGCAGTTGCCAGCCACAGCAACAAGGATCCAAGCTGCATCTGCGACCTACACCACAACTCATGGCAACACCGGATCCTTAACCCACTGAGTGAGGCCAGGGATCGAACCTGCATCCTCATGAATACCAGTTGGGTTTGCTACTGCTAAGCCACAATGGGAACTCCAATCCTAGACAGAATAGCTTGCATTTGCTAATCCCAAACTCCCAGTCTTTCCCTCTCCCATCTCCTTCCCCCCTGGTAACACGTCTATTCTCTATATCTGTGAGTATGCTTCTATTTCACATATATGATGATTTGTGTCGTATTTTAGATTCCACAAATAAGTGATATCATATGTTTGTCCTTCTCTGTCTAACTTACTTCACTTAGTACGATAATCTCTAGGTCCATCCATGTTGCTGCAAATGGCATTATTTCATTCCTTTTCATGGCTGAGTAGTATTCCACTGTACACATATATCACATCTTCTTTATTCATGTATCTGTCAATGGACATTTAGGTTGTTTCCACAGCCATGACTGCCTTTGCATGGGATTACTTGTATATGGAAATAAATCCGGAGTATCTAATATTTAACCCAGGCGAGGAGGAGACAACTAGACCAAATATCTTATATGTACTTTTCCAAATGAGAGTTAGAAGTTTCAACACTGAAATACCTGATGCACACACTCAGTCTTATTTCAAAAACTATAAATCTGCTTCCCAAATTCTGGGCCTATAAACTCCCCCTAGAAGAGATCTCCCTTCTCCACTTACAGCACAAACATGCAGCACAATCAAACCAGTAGCCGTAGCTACTTTGAAACCGGGACTCAGATTTACGTTCAAGTCAGCATTTTGCTCAGAAAGATGGCGTGTGTCAGTTCGCTGGGTGAAGGCGTAGTTTGCTGTTTCCTAGTAAACCAAATCCTGGAGACACTGTTTACAAGGGGTACATTACTTCTTTCATCAACTCTACGCACAGTTGCCTCACTTCACGCTTTCATATCCACCACGGCAAGGCTCAGAATGTGATTTTGCATTTTTAAGTATTTCTAAGTTATTCACGCCTAAATAAAACTGAGTTACTTCAAAGTAAAGATGAGTATGAAATAAGGTTGTAAAATTAGAAACAAAAAAAAAGTTAAAACTATGGGGGGGAAACATCCTCTACCATTCACTAGCATTCCGCATGCCAGACACATGGCTATGCAATTTTAAAAACGTTTCCGTTTATTCTCACAACAATCAAAATGGTAGATTTTGTCCTTATAGTAAAGATGAAGAAAGACATGCTCAAGAGTTGGGATCTAACGTGAATATAGAGGGGGAGAGTATAAACTCTGAGATGCTAACCAGGAGAGCTAACTAATTACCATGTTTCTGTGCTGTATATACTTGAGTTGCCTTACAGGCAAAGCAAAACAAGAAAGCATGATGGCTTAGATAATTCTTATCTGACAGAAGAGAAAAACACATAGCTTTGCCAAGCGTTAAATCACAGGAGGGATTTATTCCAAGAATACTAATCAACATATTGGACAATGTCTTCGACCATGGTTCACAACTACAATGGCCTCAGCAAAAGAAAAGGTTTCTATTGTTCAGAGGGCTAGTCTTGGACCAGCACTTAGCAAGTACTCACGTGTTCTAAAATCTCTACAATAAATGTTGTCACACTGTCCAGTAAGCTTGAAAAACAGTTCATATTATAGACCCTGCTTAGAGATCTGAAATATATTTAGCTTATTAGAAGTTCTGAAAGGCTCTATTTAAAAGAAATGTGTACAAATAAGTTGACACAGTTTCACATGGTCCTTAATGTCACCCTTTGGGAAGTTAGGTTGGTAAATACTGATTCATATGTACCTATACGCTTTCCTGCAGCTTCTCTTTGAGTGAGTGTGGGCTACGCAGACAAATTCATGTTCGTTCCCAATGACAGAAAGCCAGAGTGTCAATACTTGTGATTGCTGATTGAAGAACATAGCTTCAGTGCAAGAGTTTTCATTTGGTATTAAAAGTAAGTGTCCAGGAGTTCCCGTCATGGCTCAGTGGTTAACAAATCCAACTAGGAAACATGAGGTTGCGGGTTCAATCCCTGGCCTTGCTCAGTGGGTTAAGGATCCGGCGCTGCCGTGAGCTGTGATGTAGGTCGCAGACACGGCTCGGATGCCGCATTGCTGTGGCTGTGGCGAAGGCCGGCAGCTACAGCTCCTGTTAGACCCCTAGCCTGGGAACCTCCATATGCCGCAGGTATGGCCCTAGATAAGGCAAAAAGACAAAAAAAAAGTAAGTGTCCAGCTGAAAAATACCTGCACTGAGTAAAATAAGGCTGAGATAAGGTAATAGTGAAGAACAAATCTGACCCCATATGAGATCTGTTTCTTTAGCTCTAACCCTTGCTCTCTGCTGCCTGTGCTTGGTCCCGGTGGCTCTGTACCTTTCCTAAAACAATGCTGTGTAAAGCCTGAAATATATAGGATAGCCTAGTCTCAGGGCTCTGATCTTGAGGAGTCTATTCATATAAAATACAAAGTTTAAGAACAGAAAATAACATTTGTCTTGTTGGGGGTTTAGAGGAACACCATGACCTGATCTACTAGGCCAGCTTTAAGAACAAAGGGTTCGCATACCAAGAAGTTTGCAAAAACTAACCCAGCCCCTCCTTTCACCTTGCCATAAAAAGTGATTTCCTGAGGGTTAAGGATCCTGTATTGTCACTGCTGTGGCTCTGGTGACAGCTGAGGTATAGGTTTGATCCCTGGCCCAGTGAATTTCTACATGCTGCAGGTGAAGTACGCCCACACCCCACACCCCCAAAAAAAACCTTTTTGCTGAAATCCTTCAAGGAGTTCAGGGGCTTTTTGGGACATGAGCCACCCGTCTTCTTGTGTGGCCCAACAATAAACTTTTCTCTGCTCCGAACTCCTGAACTCTGAAGTTTCAGATTGTCTGGCCTCACAGTGTGTCAGGCATAGGAACCTGCATTCAGTAACAATAATCTGAACCAAATGAAATTTCGAGCAGATTTTAATTGATACTTGTCTCAACTATATGGGATCATCCATAACTCTTTTTTTTTAGAACCTCCAGTTTTGGAGTTCCCATGTGGCTCAGCAGTTAAGAACCTGACTGCTATCCATGAGCATGCAGGTTAGATCCCCGGCCCCGCTCAGTGGATTAGGGATCTGGCATTGCCGTGAGCTATAGTGTAGGTTGGATCCTGCGTTGCTACGGCTGCAGCGCAGCTAGCAGCTCCAGCTCTGGGGATTTCCATATGCCTCGGGTGCGGCCTTATAAAGCAAAAAAAAAAAAAAAAAACCCCACCAGTTTTGAGCCTCACAGACACTTAACATGGAAAAAATAACTACAATGTGTACCCAAGGTAATGAACCAACTGATCGGTTAGATGACATTATTTGGAATGAAACATCCAAATTTTAGAAAACTCTTGTCAAAAACGACTTTATTTCTTTAAGATAATTAATACTGAGCTCCTATTTCTCAACAGTAATTAGAAAGCGGAAGATAGTTTCTTAAGGCCATTCTAGATCACTGCATAAAAACATCAATAACGTGCTTATCTTCCCACTTGCTTCAGCAAAACACATGTTCTTTCTTTTCATCTAAAAGCCAAATCAGATCTATATAAATATGGAAAGTAATCCTGCCACTTCAGACTGGCCTGTAATAATGTCGACTTTACAGCCTACTCCATTTCTTATCATGATATTAAAAATCATACTAATGAAAGCACAGCAGTGAACAAGCTTACAAAGAAATCTTTAAAGCAACTGCATTTGACTTTAAAGCAAAACACACAAGCAATCATACGAAAACATTGGGAATTATCTTCACAAACTTTTAACCTTGGTCTCCACTGCAAGGGCACATTATATATCTACAGTTTCTCAAAGATAACCTTCCTGATGTCCTTTTTCCTCTTCTATTACTGTAAATACAGGATGTAATTAAGATTTTATTCACAATAGTGACTGTAATGTTTTCTGTTCTCATAGTTGAAAATTAACAATGATGTACAAATAAGCACAAACAAGCATGAAAGACAAAGAAAAAGTATCGCATTAAGAGATGAAGACAACAGGAGACAAGAATTTTACACGCGAAAACAAAGGAAATTAAGATGCCTATGACTCAATTCCATGTATGAGTACAAGCATGACTCAAAAAATAACTTCCGATTCTACACATTTCCATACGCTTTATAGTATTTATATTGATTCAGAACATAAACTGATTAACTAAATCTAACAGTTCCCAATGGAGACAATCCTACTCCTGGGAGTTGTTTAGGAATTCTATGAGGGTATTTTTGTTTGTCACTATGCTTGGGAAGCACCATGGAAACTTACTGGCCAGGAACCAGAGTTGCCAGACATCCTCTGAAGGACAGGTGCATACAATGAAGAATTATTCCAAATCCAACGTGACCTTTTTTTCTTTTTAATGACTATACCCTCAGCACTTGGAAGGTCCCAAAGCTGCGACCTAAACCACAGCTTTGGCAATGCAGTATCCATTTTTTTTGTTGTTGTTTTTAGAGCCATACCCAGGGCATATGGAGGTTTCCGGGCTAGGGGTCAAATATAGGAGCTGCAGCCACCAGCCTATGCCACAACCACAGCAATGTCAGAATCCTAGCCGCATCTGCAAACTACACCACAGCTCACGCAAACGCTGGATCTTTAACCCACTGAGTGAGGCCAGGGATCGATCCTGCAACCTCGTGGTTACTAGTCAGTTTAATTAACCGCAGAGCCACAATGGGAACTCCCAGAATGCAGGATCCTTTAACCCACTGCGCCCTGCCTCTGCAGCGACCCAAGCCACTGCAGTAGGATTCTTAACCCACTGCACCACGGCAGGAACTTCCAACATGACTTTAAAGTGTCCAGTCAGGAGTTTCCATCCTGGCGCAGGGGAAACAAATCCAACTAGGAAACATGAAGTTGCCAGTTCGATCCCTGGCCTTACTCAGTGGGTTAAGGATCCAGCATTGCCATGAGTTATGGTGTAGGTGGCACACAAGCTTGGATCTGGCATTGCTGTGGCAAAGGCCGGCAGCTACAGCTCTGATTAGACCCCTAGCCTGGAAATTTCCATATGCCACGGGTGCAGCCCTAAAAAGACAAAAGACAAAAATAAATAAATAAATCAATAAATAAGTCCAATCAGGTATTTTATAAGCATGGCAAACTTGTTTATAATTATCTGAGCCTAGAACTAAACCCCTTTTCAATATAAAAACAAAGACTATTTTTACCCGGTCTTAAGAACACTGAATTCTGAATTCTGTAGGTAAATCAGGGGGAAGACTGTATTTTAAGAACTTTAACTAAAATCATTCAGTATTCCATAAAACACATCACTGAAGCCAACACCAGCTATACCGATATTTGTGTTACCAATAAAGACATTTTCTCATCTGCATTCTGCATGTCCCTTTCCAAAGTGACTTTGTATAAGTGCAAGTATATGATTTTTTTCTTGTTTTCTGTTTTTCTGTTTCAGCCGAACATATTTAAGTTCCTGGGCCAGGAATCAAACCCGAGCTACAGTTGCAACCTATGCCACGGCTGCGACAACACTGGATTCTTAACCCACTGTGCCAGGCTGGGGACTGAGTCAGTGCTGCCTCAGAGACAACGCCAGACCCTTAACTCACTGCACCATAGCGGGCAATCCTACGACTCCTGAATTACGTCTTCTAGTCTAGTCACACCTGAGTATTTACACACAAATGTACATGTTATTTTCAGGTGTTAATGTTCTTAACATTCTCTTTACTTTATCTTCTAGTTGTTGCGTTTATATTAAGATTCACTTTTAAAGTATGTAATTAGGTAGACTGAATTATCTATGAAATTTGGTTTCCAGATAGTAGAAAGGAGAGTAACTGTCATAGAAAGACAGAGCTGAGTCTGAAAGTGTTGAAAACTCCAGACCTAAAACAATGCCACAACTACACACACCACACACATACATAAAAAAAATTTTTTTTTCTTTTAGCTTTTTAGGGCCGCACCTGCAGTATATGCAGGTTCCCAAGCTAGGGGTCTAATCAGAGCTACAGCCGCCGGCCTACACCACAGCCATAGCAAAATGGGATCCAAGCTGTGTCTGCGACCTACACCACAGTTCACAGCAACGCCGGATCCTTAACCCACTGAGCAAGGCCAGGGATCGAACCTGCAACCTCATGGTTCCTAGTCGGATTCGTTTCTGCTGCGCCATGATGGGAACTCCAAAAAAATTTTTAAATACACAGTCTGGGACACACCTCAGAGAGCCTCACGGGAATAATGAGACGAATCAGGTATTTAAATTGTTTTTAATCATTGCAGGCAATTCCATGTATATACCTAAAGATGAAAAATCACTGAGCTAGACTAAACTATAAAGGAAGTAAATATTTATATACATATATAATAAATTAAAATATTCTATACTTAAACTATTCCCCATTAGAAATTAACATTGTATAATGCTGAGGTTGGGAAACTGTTTCTAAATCAGGACATAAAAACCAGAGACCAAAAATTGAAAGATATACATATTAAACAACAGAAAAGCAAATAACAGAGGGAAGAAACTCCAATACCACAAAAGTGGTTGAAAAATAAAGGACAAACTAGAAGAACAAAATCTAAAATATGTTTGTAGACCGTATTAAATGTCTCCAAAATGCAAAGTCTTAATAAGTAACCAAGAAAAAGGTGAATATTTCAATAACAATAGAAAAAAGTGAAGAACATGAATACAAAATTCATGCCTAAAAAAGAAAAGCTAATAAACAAAAAATACAAACCAAACTGTTGGTCAAAGAAATGCTAACAGAAACAAGACAATATAGTAACCCATTACTGTAGCAAAGATGAATAAAGCTAACAGTATTTAGAAGTTCCAGGAGTTCCTGCTGTGGCCCAGCGGAAATGAATCCAACTAGTATCCATGAAGATGAGGGTTTGATCCCTGGTCTTGCTCAGAGCTGTGAGTGTAGGCCGCTGACACAGCTCAGATTCTGCATTGCTGTGGCTGCGGTGTAGGCTGGCAGCAGCAGCTCCAATTCAACCCCTAACTTCCATATGCTGTGGGTGTGGCCAAAAAAACAAAACAATACAACAACAATTTTTAACGTGCATAGCGCTGGCACAGAAATATTTATAATACAACTAATCCTGAATAATTTAAATGATACACATAAATAAGCTTAAGAATGTTCACTGTAGATTTATTAAAATACTGGAAAATTGGCAATAATTTTTCCAGCTTTCCTAAGAAGAAGCTATTTTTTTTTTGTTTTTCTCCTTATGCTTTCCCAATAGTTTAAATCTTCTACAAATATCATGTATTAGATTTATAAATTAAAGCAAATATAATTATCTTTCTTATATCTATTAACTGATTCCCAAGGAAGCATTTTTATTTGAAAGAGAAACAAAATCACCCTAATAAACACTTAACTTTTTATGTTTTTTTGGAAAATCTAGTTGTAACTCAAAGAATGCTTTAAATGTCTTAATTTGTTTGCCCACCCATGGCATGCAGAAGTCCCCGGGCCAGGTACTGAACCTGAACCACAGAAGTGACAATGCTGAATCTTAACCACTAGGCCACCAGGTAACTCCATAAATATTATTAATTTTTAAATGCTAAAAAAGGCTTCAATGAATTCTTTTGGAATACAGATGAAATCTTTTGAAATGCAAAGACTTATTAGTAAACTTTTATCAGTTATTAAATGTTATAATTTTAAGTGTAGCATTGTTTCTATCTGGTTTTCTGAAGTTAAGTATACTACCAATTAGGTTCACCATAGAAGTAACGGATGTTCAAAAGATCCCTGATGATTTATTCTAAAATCAGTGATATTTAGGAGATATAATACACTATATATTTATCACTGTTCATTTGAAATTAAAACCATCCAAAAAGAAAGTCAGGAAAATCCCTATCAATTCTTACTTGAGTTGAAAAATGCTATCAGTTCTCAAGTCTTGCAGTCTGAGACGGTCTTGATTGCTTAATTATGAAAGGAGAGGATTGATGAGATGTTACAATTAAAAGAGAAAAATCCCTTTTTTCTTCTTTCTTATTGAAAAATAACCTTCATACTATTATTGTAACATGCCTGCCCCTCCTTGCATATAAAGTCATTACAGCTCAATAACCCATTTAAATACTATTTAACACTGAATTTTGCTTGGGTTAAATATTCATTTTAGGGCAGATTATTATTTGGGGTAGATGGAGTATGGTATCAGTTTGGGTAAAATGCATCGAATTCACAACCAGGGTTCACTAAACATTTATTCGAAGAGGACTAGATCCCATGATCTCTAAGGCAGCCTTCCAATGATAAAATCTAAGATTCTGTAGTATCTGCTCCTAACAAAGAGCTGAATTATGTCAAAAGACTTGAAACCTCCCCCATGTTAGGTTTACAGAAAGTTTGGAAAGGTATTTTCCTCAGATTTGGGGGTCATTTAAAGATGAAGAAATTGGGAGTTCCCGTCGTGGCTCAGAGGTTAACGAACGCGTTTAGCATCCATGAGGACGTGGGCTCAATCCCTGGCCTCGTTGCTCAATGAGTTAAGGATCCGGTGTTGCTGTGAGCTGTGGTGTAGGTCGCAGATGTGGCTCGGATCCCATGTTGCTGTGGATGTGGTGTAGGCTGGGAGCTGTAGCTCCACTGGATCCCTAGCCTGGGAACCTCCATATGCTGTGGGTGCAGCCCTAAAAAGATCAAAAAAAAAAAAAAAAGATGAAGAACTTGGCTTAAAAATATTTTTTAAAAAATGAATTCTTTTAAGCCTGCTTACTCAAATTCATTTGTGATTAATAATCAGCATTAATTGAACACCTTCTATGTGAAATATTCCCACTATTTTTTAAAGCACGTGTTCACAACTCATTCCACTCACAATCAGTCTTCCACAGAGGTTCCCTATGAGCAAAACCTAGGCTAGTTGAGTTGCCGTGTAACTTGCAGGAAAGAAAAGAGGCCCAACAGTTTGCTATTCACTTAGAGACTGCTTCACAGCAAATAAGTCTTCTTCTGTAGGCTTCAGATGCAGTTTACTACTGAATTACAGGTTAACAGATGCATGAAGACCTGAAAAGCTGGACTCTGGGAAAAGAAAAACAGGAAGCTATGCAGGCTGTCTAACAAGCTGAAGTTGACTGACAGATATTGATTAAAATCTTGCAAAAAATCTCCTTAGAGTACGCGAGAGACCTAGTGATAGATGTGAGACTTAGCACTTTAAAAGCTTTCTGAATGCTGTACCAGATGTAGAATAAGAGCGCCTTCCCACTAGCCGTAATCAAATTAGACAGATAGGGCCAAACACAAAGACAGAGTGAAGCAGGAGGACGGTCACAGGGCAAGAAGGTGGAAGAGCCAAGAATAAATTATTACTCCATAGGAAAATGGGAATTACAGTCCCCTGGTTAATCGAGGAACCTTAAATAAATGATAATATTAGTGTCCGGAAGTCAGTCAGTCATCACCGAGTGTCGCGGTCAGGTCAAATCCACTCTGCCACTTGTTTTTGTAGAGTTGTACTGAAACATAGCCACACTCATGGTTTACACTCACTCGTTTCACACTGTGACAACAGAGCTGGATCGTTATGACAGAAATTCCATGGTCCACAAAGCCTAAAGTATTTGTTACCACCTGGCCCTCTAGTGAGAAGTTTGCCAAGGTCTGACCCAGTAAGAGGCTATATCAAGACGGAATGACCTGGAGATCCTGTTATGGCTCAGTGGTAACGAACCTGACTAGTATCACTGAGGACACGGTTCGATCCCTGGCCTCGCTCAGTGGGTTAAGGATCTGGCGATGCCGTGAGCTGTGGTGTAGGTCACAGACACAGCTTGGATCCGGTGTTGCTGTGGCTGTGGTGTAGGCCGGCAGCTACAGCTCCGATTCGACCCCTAGCCTGCGAACTTCCATATGCTGTGGGTGTGGCCCTAAAAAGACAAAAAAAACCGTCACCTATAAGAGTCTCATAATAGATTAAAGGCTTAAACTTAAAAACTTAAAGCAATAGACTTTAGAAGAACACTTTGGAGAAAATCGTTGGACCTTGAGTAGGTAAAGTTTCTCAGGCTGGACACAGAAAGCACTGACTATACAAGAAATATTGAAAAAGTGGACTTTATCAAAATCAAACCCTTAGGTTCTTTGAAAGACACCACTAAGAAAACAAAAAGGTAGGAAGCTCCCCTGTGTGCAGCGGGTAAGGACCCACTGTTACCGTAGCTGTGGCGCAGGTCACAACACTGGTGAAGGTTTGATCCCTGACCTGGGAACTTCCACATGCCGTGGATACAAGCCTCCCACCCCCCAAAAAAATTAAAAGGTAAGCTACAGGCTGGGAGAAAATTTTTGTTATATGTATATATATATTTTTTTTTTTTTGACTAAGGAGTTGTATCCAGAATTTTTAAAAAGTGCTTATAATTCAATAGATCATCCAGTAAAAGGGACAAAAAGATTTGAACAGACATGTCAAAGATACATAGTAAAAAATACAACAACCTTTTGGAGCAAAGCCAGCGATGGAACCCACATCCTCAAAGATACCAGTTGAGTTCATTAACAGCTGAGCCATGATGGGAACTCCAAGGGTGGCTGTTTTTATATCATTTCTTATGCATGGGCATACCCATCACCATTTGTTCAAAAGATTATCCTTTCAACATTGAATTACCTTGGCGCCTCTGTAGAAAATCAACTGGCTAGGTATGTGTGGGTCCGTATTTATATTTTTTATTTCCCATATATTATGATAGTTGGACATCTTAAAAACCTTTCTGGCTGGAGAGAGACTGCCCACCCCAGAGCTAGCCAGTTCACAGAGGCGCAAAGGGCTCAGTGGGCAGCAGAACTTTACTCTGCAAACTAACCAATCCAGAGCCTCGCCTCCTCAGCCAGCTTCAGCATTCAAAGAGCTGGTACCCGGCCGCTACTTCTTTCTACAGCCACAAGCCCTCTAGAATTGTTCAAATTAGCCAGTCCTAAACTGTTGACCTTGGCCTGCCTTTCTTTTTCCTGCAGAAACCTAATCAAAGCCCTAGCCTCGGTTTTCCCCTTGCTCCGCCTTTCTGCCTCCTGACCCCCCTGAGGCTTCCTCCATGTGACCCTAGGCGGCAATCATGCCTCCTGTTTTTAGAACTTAGGAGTATAATAAACTTTGGCCTGAGTCTCTCTCAGTTCCCTCTTATGGCCCCCTCTGACTGTCACATAAAAGAACACAGAACAGAAGGGCCAGTTTCTGAACTCTGCTCTATTCACTGCTCTGTATATCTATGCTAATGCCAGTAATACACTGTCTTCTTAGTGTAACTTTAGAGTGTTTAAATCAAGTGGCCCAAGCCCTCCCACTTGTCTCTTCTTATATAAAGGACTCAGTTTAAATCTTTGCCTTCCCATATGAATTTCAGTCAGCTGATCAATATGTGGAACTTTGAATAAGACTACACCAAATCTGAATCTAGAGAGCGATATTTCAAAAATCACTTATTATGAGGGAGTTCCTGTTGCGGCTCAGTGACAAGGAATCTGACTAGTAACCATGAGGATGTGGGTTCGATTCCTGGCCTCAATCATTGGGTTAAGGATCTGGCGTTGCCGTGAGCTGTGGTGTAGGTCGCAGACGTGGTTGGGATCCTGTGTTGCTGTGGCTGTGGCCTGGGCTGGCAGCTGCAGCTCTGATTCATTCCCTAGCCTGGGAATCTCCATATGCCGCGGGTCCAACCCTAGAAAGCAAAAAACAAACAAAAAAACAGAAAAGCTAGAGAGAAATAAACAAATTCAGATCCTGAAGTGGTAAAATCAGCAGGAACTGGTGACTAATGGGATGTGGGGCCAAGAAAGAATATAAATCAGAGATGATGGAGTTCCCTTCGTGGCTCAGTGGTTAACGAATCCGACTAGGAACCATGAGGTTGCGGGTTCGATCCCTGGCCTCGCTCAGTGGGTTAAGGATCCGGCGTTGCCGTGAACTGTGGTTAGGTCACAGACTTGGCTCGGATCCCGCGTGGCTGCGGCTGAGCCGTTGACTGGCAGCTACAGATCCGATTAGATCCCTAGCCTGGGAACCTCCATATGCTGTGAATACGGCCCCAGAAAAGGCAAACAGACAAACAAACAAACAAACAAAAGAGATGGGCTCACCCTAGGTACCTGGGACTGCTGAGTGGTTGGTGAGATTATTTACCGAGGCTGAAAAAATGTGGAGGAGAGTATGTTTGGGGAAGATAATGCACTTGGGTGTAAATACATGGCATTTGGGATACCAATGCAACACTCAAGTAGAGGTGCCCCGTAGGAAGTGGGTCTGGTGCTCAGGAGAAAGGAGGAGGCCAGAGAAGCAGTCTTAAGAATGATTAACATACAGATGTCCACTGAAGTCCTGGAAGTAGATGGGTTCACTCTGCAGGCAAATGCAACGTGAGAAAAGAAAAGCTAAGGGTCGCAAACACTTGCAGAAATCAAAAAGTCAAATATGACCAAATAACTTTAACCTTTATGCAACATTTCTTTTTTGTTTACAATTAGATATGAAACTGGCTTTTCTGGGGCGCACAGTGCATGTCCTATCAGTATGAAGCCTGGCACACATCTATTTATAAAATAAACAAAAGGCTTGCTTTTCTTGATTATCATTACTTTGGGTATGATATTCTAGAAACCAGCTTATTAAATCACCCCGTTAAGTGCTTACTAATGTGGGATTCATCAAAAATGAATCAAATCGTTCTAGAACTAAACATAAAAAGCAATCTCAAAAATATGATTCACATTTTTAAAGAGGTCTATAATTACCAACATAAAAGAGAGCCTCTTTCTGCTAATATAGTACTTTTTGAAAGTATATAAACTGCAATTTGATGTGGTATTCAGCTGCTTATTTTGCTCAGCAACTAATTCAATTAGAAATGTACATATTATGAATCAAATTAAATCCAGCAGAGATGAAAGAACAATTGGTGAATTTGCCTGAAACTGGTTCATTTGCTATCAGCTTTACAAAGTTTGCGGGCGCTTTTTCATAAGAAAACTTGGCCCGCTCCTCCTCTTAGATCTCGTAATCATCTGTGATGTTCTGATTATGCCAATATAGAAATAAGACTAGTTCCCATATGTAACCCCTCTATTACATTATATGACACCTCATAATAAGGTATACACAGAGGAGTACAAAGCTACTGATGAAAAAATACTTTGGCCAGTATCAGAAATAGCACCGTACAGAGCAGTAAATATATACATGTACTCTGTGTATGAACTAATAGCTTGGTGTATATCCTCCACTCTCAAAACAAACACAAAGACATTCCCTCTGGAAAAGAGAAGTAGGGATGAGGAAGAACGCTGGAGGAAGACTTTTAGTTTTTAATTCTGCATTAGTCTATATTGTGTTAATTTTTATAATGCAAATGTATCCTTATATTGAATATGTTTAAAAACAAAGTACGAGGAGCTCCCTTTGCGGCGTAGTGGAAACTAGTGTCTCTGAGGATGCAGGTTCGATCCCTGGCCTTGCTCAGTGGGTCAGAGATCCGCCATTGCCATGAGTTGTGGTGTGGCTAGGATTCCACATTGCTGTGACTATGGCATAAGCTGCAGCTGTAGCTCTGATTTGATCCCTAACCTGGGAACTTCCATGTACCGCAAGTGCACCTCTAAAAAAGCAAAACAAAAGAAAGAGAAAAACAATGGCACTGATACTTTCCTTGTGGGCACAAGGGACACTGTACCCTGTAATACCCCAGCCTCGCACAGACAACTCACTGATGCCGCAGCCCCGCACATCAAATACTAAGCTAGTGAACAAAAGCTATGTCCCCCTAGGGTAAGCATATTATAGATTTTATGCTCTGAATTCACGTCCTCTATATCAATTTCCATTCCAAGTGCTTTAGTTCATTACTGTTCATAGTTCAGTTTGTCAGTTTAATTTGGGGCTGCTTTGTAGGTATCCACAATAATTGCAATGTTTAATGCTGTACCTTAAGGGTGAGCTAAACAGAGCAGTTTAAATGCATACGTTCTGGCCATTCTTTGACTCCCATCCCACCTTTACACACACACACCACACACACACGCACACACACACACGCCATCCCCTGACACACACAAGCATGTGCACTGGCTGTGTTATCTATGACATCTTTCATCTTACTAGCTATTTTCCCATTGCCTTCTACAGTATATCTGACACTATTATTGATGCTACAGTAAACGGCTAATGTATGTGGTAAAAATACATGCACTATAATGAATCAAAATGACATACCTACCCACCAGACTCCCTCTACTCATTCAAATCAGATAATGGGGTTTCTTCTTCCCCTGCATGAGCGTACCATAAAAGGTAGAAGTAGCATTGGGGAAAAAACATACATAAAAACAAGGGAAAATGAAAGTAAATGTTTAGGTCATTGAGAATAGAAAGGAAGCTTATCTAGAAAATCTGGATCAAGTAATATGATAATTTGTTTGGTTCCACGAGGTGCTCTTCTTAACTTGAAGTCCCCTGAAACAAGCAGCCCAGTTTCACATGAATAGAATGCCTAAAACATCACCGTAAGACCGTCTTCCTAGAATTTATTTTATTCACTTTAGAAAAAGTATGGGTTTGTTTTTTTCTTGCTTTTTGTTATTCTTGCTAATAATCTTACATAAATCTGGTATCTTTCTAACTTTGACAGACTTTTTGGTTTACAAAATGAGGTAAAAAATCATTCCACTATTCTTTCACACTCTGTTTTTATTAGGAAAGTGTTGATTCCAACCTTCTACGGCTGTATTTTTTGTTTTGCATTCCCAGGGGATAGGGTGCATCCTTATTAAAAATAAAAACACAACCAAGGCCAGGAGGGAAAAGGAGAATACAACAGAAAATGGAAAACTACACCTAATCAGACTGTTAGGGCAAGACTGAAATTTAGATTTAGAAGAGAAATTAAAAGTTTGGATTCTGACTACTCAGGTTCCTTTCCCAGACTGTAGAAACTATGAGCTACAGAATGTATAGAATGTTTGGCGGGTTGACTGCCATTCTGTACCTCAGTTTCCTTATCAGTACAATAAGCGTAATAATAACAGGACCTAGTCCTCTCAGTGTCCTTGTTAGGAATAAATAGAATACAACAGTGCCTGGCACAGAGTCGATGTCTAATAACTATGAGCATTAGCAGGAAAGATTAGGAAACTGAGATTTTACGGGCTTTCTCGGGGGTAATTTAACTAGTTAATGGCAGAATTGTCACTAAAACTTGGGTCCCCTAACTATTGCATGTTTTGGTTTCTTTTCCATTGACATCACTGGATTTGCAGTCTGAAGAAATTACATTAAAAAAAAAAAGCGAAATGGCAGCAAATCCTTCAGATAAGTATGGTCTAGATTTTTTAAAGAGGAAAAGAGGAACTTACACACACACCCCAAAATAAGAAGTAAAAAGGATGCATGGAGGGTGGGTGGCAAGTGACACAGACACAAAACCTCTGGTTAAACTTTTTATTATGACACAATTCATTACAGCATAATTGCATTTTTTATTAAATGATTAATCATAAGGTTAGAAGAAAAGGTCATGTTGAATGTTAATTATACATCCTTTAAAGAATTTCAAAGAGGTTAACAGCAAGTACGCTCACAGAGTGTTAGCTGCCGTAAATTAACTCAAACTCTTGGAAGGCATTTGGGCACTATTTTTACAAATTCAAAATGTGTACATCCATTTTGCTAATCACTACAGCACGGAAGAATTTATCCTATGGTTAATGTGCGCAAGTGTGCAAAAAATGTGCCTGGATGGGTGCTTGGTGCACTACCGGCACTACCAAATAGTGGGGCAAAATTATGCCTTCATTCCTGGGGAAATTATGATTGTAGTGCATTCCTATGACAGAATCATCAAGACGATTGTCAGAAAAAGATATAGAAAATGTTCTCCTACATAGATTATTAAATGAAAGAGAAAATCAAGTTACACAACAATTTGTGCCAGAAAAAAAAAAAAGAATTTGTGACAGAATAACCTATATCTGTTTTTTAAAACAAAGTATAAAGATGTATGTATGTGTCTGCACCAAAAAATGCCACGAAGATACACAAGATACTTAACAGTGATCGTTACCTCTGGGAAATAGGACTGTGGCCAAGACGACAAGAAGATGGAGAGAGGCAGACGCTGAAATTTTCTCCCATGAGATATATATGTGTGTATACACACACACACACACACACACACACTACATAGGTAGAGTTTATATATGTGCATATATTATGTATATATTAATACATACATTACTTCTAAACTGAAGGAAAATAACACGTTAAAATAAACCAAAGATTATGAAGAAACAGAAGTAGGCCAACAGGCGCAGTGGAGAACAAAGTTAAAAGAAGGGAACCGTAGGTTCTACGTTAAGGCGGAAGGTTCTTACCTGACACTTCGCACTACAGTATTTGGCGACTCGGCATTGAGAACATCGCATCAGCTTTTCCTTCCTGTTAGAAAAAAAGTTCCCATTAGGAAACGAGTGAGAATTATACACGGCTGAAGATAGAAAACAAAAGTCAACATGCTGACACCCTATGTTCTGCTCGCTCCGCCTGCAGGTCCGCTGGATTGAGGTGACTGCAGGGACGGACATCTTTCACTTTCAGTGTCCGCTGTGTACATACTAATCGGTGTTCTTTTTCTTCAATTGCAGGAAAATAAACACCATATAAAAGTAACCACTTTAACCCCTTTCAAGTGTATGGTTCAGTAGCATCAAGTACATCGACACTGTTGTGCAATGATCACCACCAATGCTCTTTTTAACAGAAATTTAATGAAAATATAGCGTTCCACTTCGGCACAAAATTTCACTTCATACAGTTTCTTAAGCTCTCCGTAGGAAATTCAGAGGCCAGTCTATCAACCAACTCAAAGTAACCTATACGCTTCTAACATAAAAACTTTACAAGTTTAAGTCTGTCATACAGTTTAATTATAATACACTCCTTCTGGGAAATGATTTTCAATTTCCATTAAATTCGATTACTACTTGCAACGTGGGAAATTGAGACGCACCAACGTTACGGCCCTCAAATCGCCTGAGGAGGAAAAAAAAAAGCCCAAATGGGAGTTCCCATCGTGGCTCAGCGGTTAACGAACCCAACTGGCATCCATGAGGATGTGGGTTCGATCCCTGGCCTCGCTCAGTGGGTTAAGAATCCGTCATTGCCATGAGCTGTGGTGTAGGTCTTAGATAAAGCCGGATGAAAGCAAAACCCATCCATAGACTCTGTTTTAATTCATATTTTTTCATTATTTTAAGTGAGAATTGCAATGATTTTTAATTATTACTATTTATTTATTTATTTATTTATTTTGCTTTTTAGGGCCACACCCTGGGCATATGGAGGTTCCCAGGCTAGGGGTCAAATCAGAGCTACAGCTGGCTGTCCTACGCCAAAGCCACAGCAACGCAGGATCCAAGCCACATCTGTGACCTACACTACAGCTCACGGTAATGCCAGATCCTTAAACCCACTGAGCGAGGCCAGGGATTGAACCGACAACCTCATGTCCCTAGTCGGATTCATTTCCACTGCACCATGACAAGAACTCCATAGACTGTTTCTGACACATACATCAAATAAAAGGACATACAAAGGTGGGATGAGAACGACATGCCAGGCAAACATTACTATTCATATTAAAAATTACATACTAATAGAAAAAGTCTGTGTAACTATATTACTACCAGAAACAAAAAAGAAATGTTAAAGTTAAAAATACGACTAGAGATAAATAAGGTCAATAAGATCAATACATGAAGATAAAAGATTCCAATCAACAGGTACCCAGTGCGTACCCAGTCTCAAACTATATAAAGTAAAAGTAACAGATCTAAGGGGAAAAAAGCTCAATACACAATAAATTAATAGAGGTAAGGCTTTTAAAACAATCCCTAGAATATATTAAGTACTCTACAAGTATTAATTGCCATTATAAAGTCATTTTCAGAAGTCTTAGATTAGCAGATCAGGAGCAAGGAGGAGTTCTAGTCGTGGCACAGCAGAAATGGAACTGACTAAGAACCATGAGGTTGCGGGTTCGATCCCTGGCCTCGCTCAGTGGGTTAAGGATCTGGCTGTGGTGTAGGTCACAGATGCGCCTCAGATCCTGCTTTGCTGTGGCTGTGGAGTAGGCCAGCAGCTTAGCTCTAATTTGACCCCTAGCCTGGGAACCTCCATATGCCACAGTTGTGGCCCTAAAAAGTAAAATAATTAATTAATTAAAAAATAAAGACCAAGGAGCTCTACCGTTTATCTGATTTTATGCAATACACAGACTCATGCATCTTTTATATGAAAGTGTTTTCATATATTCTTTTTAGGCACCCACTGGCCATTTACAAAATGTGGCCACATACTAGGCCACTGAGCAAATCTCTAAAATCCCAGAGAAGCAAAAAAATTATATAAATCATTTTCTCCAACCATAAAGGAATTAAATTAGAAATCTATAACAAAAAAAGTGAAATATCAAATTTATGGAAATTTAAAAGCTTACTCCTATATAATTCAAGGACCAAAGAAGAACTGTCACGAAAATTAGAAACTAAATAATAAAAAATCAAAATGTGAGACGCAATACTTAAAGGAACATTTAGAGCTTTAAATGTTTATGTTGACCACAGTGGTATAATTTTTTAATCTCCTTAACTTTCCCATAAAAAAAATGACAGAGCAATTAAGTAATGGAAAAAAAAAATGACAGAGCAAGGAGGAAACAGGAAAAACTAACCAACACTCCTCACCCTAGAAAATATCTACAACAAGCCCAAAAATATTAGCAGAAAAAACAAATCACTAATAGCTTCAAGACCTGAATTCAGTTATTTGTGGGAGAAAATAAAGAAGGCAGCTGGATTGCCAACAGACTTGAAAACAGAAGCCGCCCCAAACAGCCAAAAGATGCTAGGCAGAAAGCATGTCAAGCCAGATTGAGAACTGCAGCCGAATTTGGGACAGGAAGCTTTCTGCAGGAAGCCTCCTGAGGATGAGACCCTGGAGCTCCCCTGAATCCTGCTTTCCTGAGATCTGGCACTTCAGGTTTTCCCTCATTTCCCTTTTTCTTTGTTTGTTTGTTTGTTTATTTTTTAAGGCCGCACCCACGGCTTATGGAGGTTCCCAAGTGAGGGGCTTGAATTGGAGCTACAGCTGCACAGCCACTGCAACACAGGATCCGAGCAGTGTCTGTGAGCCACACCACAGCTCACAGCAACGCTGGATCCTCAACCCACTGAGCAAGGCCAGGGATCAAACCTGCGTCCTCATGGATGCATGTCAGATTCATTTCTGCCGAGTCACAGTGGGAACTCCCATTTCCCTTTTTCTTGTGTAAGTTACTCCGGGGCTATTTCTATTGCTTGCAAATAAAGATCCCCATTTATACAAAGCGTTTCATCTCAAATTTTTAAAATAATGAACAGAATCCAGATATCCAGGAAGAATAGTGATGACCAGCAGCAAGTTTAAAAATTTGTCTTCTTCCTCGCATAGCTCTCACCAACAGGCTTCAATGAATTTTAACACAGAAATTCAGCAAGATGATTTAAAGTACTTGGATAATTCAGTTGCCATTTGATGTGTGAAAAAAATTCCTTAGCATGAGTTATTTAAACGGTTGGGGTTATTTTCACATACCAAATAACTAAGAAAATAAATGTAAGTTCTCAATTTCCAAAAAAAAAAAAAAAAAGGTCAACTGCATCCAAGAGAAAAGTTGTGTGTTTGATTACATGGACCACTAAGCCTTTGAAGAGTTACTGCTTTTCTCTTTGGGGTAAGGTTCAGAGTAATAGCATTTGGTAAGGTTCCCTGCAGAGCAAAAACTTGGGCAGCAGTGGGAGAGAAAAATAAGTATTAGAAACATAGCCACGAAACAGTTAATGAAAACATAAACTCTTTCTCTAAAAAAAAAAAAAAATACATAATTTCCAACTGAAAGACGAACCCACATTTTGCTCTAAAAAAAGGAAATCAGGGGAGTTCCCGCTGTGGCACAGCAGAAACTAATGCCAGTTAACGGGGGTCACACAACGGTTTTTAAGCTCAAGACATTACCCTCACTTATTCCTCTCATCAAACCTCCTTCTGGGTTTGACAATATCTTGTGATAAAATATAAACATTACCCAAAAAACTTTATGGCTAAAAGTAATTTGCAACTTAGTATGAATTACCTTAATCATAAAATCATATTATTTTTCTCTA
>PVHT020000118.1:3034486-3143687 GCA_004024745.2 Catagonus wagneri
TTCTGGGTTTGACAATATCTTGTGATAAAATATAAACATTACCCAAAAAACTTTATGGCTAAAAGTAATTTGCAACTTAGTATGAATTACCTTAATCATAAAATCATATTATTTTTCTCTAAACACTTAGCTAAGATTTCTGAGAATAGGAGTTCCCATCACGGCACAACAGAAACGAATCTGATTGGCATCCATGAGGACGCAGGTTTGATCCCTGGCCTCGCTTAGTGGTTTAAGGATCCGGTGTTGCTGTGAGCTGTGGTGTAAGTCACAGACGCAACTCGGATATTGTGTTGCTGTGGTTGTGGTGTAGGCTGGCAGCTACAGCTCTGATCCTGTTTGGCTTATTGGAAATACTCCTTATTATCATTACATTATTATACTACTTTAAGAGGTTTTTTTTTTAATGGTAAACTCTCAATAGAAGTTTCTAGATATTATTTTAAATACCTCAAGGGCTGGGTAGAAATGTATTAATAGATCAAAAAGTTTAATATTCTAGGAACTAGGAACTCAGAATTTTACAAACACTTGAATGTTTATAAACCCCTGGAATATTTTTCCCAGTTATTTTCAAGTCTTTCATTTATCTATGAAAAATGATTGAAAAGTATAGTAACAGTATAAGTTATTTTTAGAAATATTCATGGATATAATTCATGCTTCTTAGCTTAAAAGCAACCACACATGAACACAGTAATAATGAAACCAGTGTTTGTGGAAAAACTGTTGGTCAACATTAGTTCTAAACGTTCTGTAAAGTCAACACCCCACCCAAGTAAGTAGAAAACTCTTACATGTTTTTCTCTTATCTCAAAAAAATCAGAAATGAATGCTTTTATTTTTCTATACAGATTATAAGAAAGGCTGAGAAAATCTTAATCCATTGATTTCCCTCTCCTCTCATTAGGCTATAGTAAAAAGTCTTTCAACACAGAAAAAATAATTAACTCCTCTCAGGTAAGCTAACCCATTTTACTAAAAAGCAATCTCCTTGTTTAGAGCTCATTTACAATAATCTTTAGAAGATGGAAATCTGTAATTGTTCAGCCTTGACTAAACTAGAAGATCCTTAATGGCAATAAATTATAACATCTATTTTTCCCTAGAGGAAATGAGGAAGAAAACAATTTTTAAAATGTCATTACACAAATGATTTTTTTTAATTGTGGGACACTTAAATGGTAATTTTTAATTATCTTTTTTCTAATAAAAAGTAGGGGTTTTTTTGGCTTTTTTTAGAGCCATAGGTGCAGCATATGAACGTTCCCAGGCTAGGGGTCGAATCCGAGCTACAGCTGCTGGCCTACACCACAGCCACAGAAAAGCAAGACCAACCAAGCTGCATCTTCAACCTACACTGCAGCTCACAGCAATGTCAGATCCTTAACCCACTGAGCGAGACCAGGGATCAAACCTACATCCTCGTGGATACAGTCAGATTCATTTCTGCTGAGCCACAATGAGAATGCCTAAAGATTTTCTGAAAGCTGAATTCTTCTTATTGTTGTTGGTCTTTATTTTACCCATGAAAGTCACTAAGGACCATTTTGTACAATGGACTATTTCTGGAGAAATAGGGATCATATAATATATAGTTCTTGTTTTCAAGGACTCTTGATGCTAAACAGAGGCAGAATAGCAGTAACAGGATAACACTTCCTCTACACCTGTTACGTGGTGTCAGGTACTGTGCTGGACGGCTGCAAGCCAGTAGCAGTTAGACAGTGGGAACCCTGAACTGAAACAGCAGAAATTATTAGTCACTGCAGGTTCTCGGGTGTGGCCATGGGAAGAGGTAGCTAAGCTGGGGTAAAGGCAAAGATAAACAGAAATGGGGATGAAGAGGCCCAGTGTTAGGTGAATATCCACTTCACCAAGAACGAGACCAAGAGTAATGATGAAGAAAAAAAGTGAGCCATGAGGGTGAAGGAATGACTGGAAGGTGAGGTGACAGGGGTTGGTTGGCAAATGTTTCCAAGGAGCTGGCAGTTTTGAGGGAGAAGAGAAAAGCAGCAAGAGCAGCAAGAAAGACACACTGTTTTTCTAGATGCTGAGGTACTTAGGATATGAGAAAAAAAAAATTGACACCACTTGGGAAGATAGGAAGCCATGCCCATAGAAGGCAGTCAGATTTTAATTAGAGCAAGAAGGCCTGAGAAGACCTGCAGGGTGTACAGGTTTTGCCGATGACGAAGCATGTTCCATGAGGTGATACAGAAGAAAGATGGGGGTGGGGGTGTTAAGAAAGAATGAGGAATGGAGTGAGATTAGGGTAGACACAGGGGGTTTGGTATTGATAGCTAACTTCGGATGTTAGCTGATTCAAAGACCATGTTCATTTTACCTATACTCTACTCTTAAAATACCCTTGATGCAAAAATGACAAATATTTTGGAGTTTCCATTGTGGCTCAGTGGTAACGATCCAGACTAGTATTCATGAGGACGTGGGTTTGATTCCTGACCTTGCTTAGTGGGCTAAGGATCCAGCATTGCCCTGAACTGTGGTGTGGGTCACAGATGTGGCTCGGATCTGGCATTGCTGTGGCTGTGGTATAGGCCTGCAGCTGTAGCTCCGATTCGATCCTGAGCCTGGGAGCTTCCTTATGCCACAGATGTGGCCCCCCCCCCAAAAAAAAACGACAAATATTTTAGTCAAAACACATGACAAAGATTTGGGAAAACTCAGGATTAGAAGCAAAGAGCTTTCAGAACACAACTCATTAAAAAAGATCAGCCAAATAAGAACTACAGAACAGATAAGAATTTGCTGAGTGAATAAGGTTAAAAAAGGGACAGAGGAACTCCAGATGATGGGAACGGCATGTACGATGTACAGGTGTCAGCTGCAGGGCAGTCCTTGTGGCTAAATCACAGGGTATACCTGTGAAAACAGGAAGGGGCCAGACACGAACGACCTATAGATTGGAAAGGCATAGGATAAGGTGAAGATGGAAGGCAATAATAATAATTTCAAGTAAATGTGGTTATATATAGAAAACCGAGTATCACAGTGGCTGGAACACATAGGCTTCTATTGTTTCTCTCAAGGAAACTAAGTCAGGAAACTGGGATTCTCGAACCGGAATGGTAGATCCATAGTAACCACGCATCCTGCTCCCACCGACAGCTCTTAGAGAACCCAAGATGGCTACTAGGGCTCCAAACACCACATCTACATTCCAGGAAACGGGAAGGAATGAAAAGGAAAGACCACACATTTTACATTGGTCAGCTCCCTCTAAAGATCGTTCCTGGAAATCACACACAATGCATGCTTATAACTCACTGACCAGAACCAAGTTCCACGGCCACATCTAACTGCAAGGAAAATAGAAACATAATTCCATTTTTTTTTTCCTCTCTCTTTTTAGGGCTGCAGCCACGACACATGGAGGTACCCACACTAGGGGTCAAATCAGAGCTGCAGCTGCTGGCCTACAGCACAGCCACAGCAACAAGGGATCCAAGTCTCATCTGCGACCTACACCACAACTCATGGCAACGCCAGATCCTTAACCCACTGAGCAAGGCCAGGGACTGAACCTGCATCCTCACAGATGCTAGTCAGATTCGTTTCTGCTGAGCCACAACAAGAACTCCAAAACATATAATTCTTTGGCTGGGCTTAATGCCACCTCAAATAAAGATGGAATTCTGTTATTAAGGAAGAAATGCCCAATGAATATTAAGTAGATAACCAGCAGTCTTTCCATCAAAAAAAAAAAGTAACAGAACCTAACATTTATTGAACACTGAGACTCACGCACTATACAGGCATTATCTTAATGTTCACAGAAACTCTACACAGTAGATCTTTTCATTGTAAAGATTTCTTTTATAGGTGAGGAAACTGAGGTACACAGAAGTTCAGTAACTTTCCAGGGCCACATGCTAGGCACTGACTGCATTTGATTCCATAGCCTTCACTCTTAACCATGGTTCCACTGCCCATTTATGAGTCTCTTCGAACAGGCAAAGGTTGGAAAGACCTGAATCAAGGCAAGGCTAACAAAGACAGGTGGGAAACTACCTCCAAAAAGTACTCAAGAGCCACTTTAGAAAACAGTCTGGGGGTTCCCGTTGTGGCGCAGCCAAAATGAATCCGACTAGAAACCATGAGGTTGAGGGCTCAATCCCTGGCCTCGCTCAGCGGGTTAAGGATCCGGTGTTGCTGTGAACTGTGGTGTAGGTCGCAGACGCGGCTCGGGTCAGGCGTTGCTGTGGCTGTGGCGTAGGCCAGAAGCAACAGCTCCAGTTCGACCCCTAGCCTGGGAACCTCCATACGCTGCGGGTGCAGCCCTAAAAAAAAAAAAGACCAAAAAAAAGAAAAGAAAAGAATCTGACAGTTATTCAAAACTTCAAACATAGAGTTCACTCAGCAATTCCACTCCTAGGTATAAAAGTAATGAAAACATGTACGTGTTAAATGTTGTACATGAATGTTCACGAGTATTACTCATAACACCTCAAAAGTGGAAACAATTTAATGTCAACCGATTGATAATGGATAAACAAAATGTGGTACAACATGCAATGAACTATTATTCAGCCATAAAAAGAAATAAAGCATTGATATATGCTAAAATGTGGATGAACCTTGAAAATATTATGTTAGGAGGTTGCAGGTTCGATCCCTGGCCTCGCTCAGTGGGTTAAGGATCTGGCATTGCCATCAGCTGTGGTGTAGGTTGCAGACGGGGCTCGGATCTGCCAGAGTCAGGAAGAGAGACAAAGTGTATTAACTCTTCTGTGGTGCCGGCCTATACCACAGCCACAGCAACACCAGATCTGAGCCGCATCTGTGACCTGTGCTGCAGCTTGCAGCAACAGAGATCCTTAACCCACTGAGGGAGGCCAGGGATCAAATCCATACCATCATAGACACTATGTTGGGTCCTTAACCTGCTAAGCCACAATGAGAACTCCATAAACTGTACAATTGAAGTGAGTAAATGGTATGGTGTGTAAATTATATCTTAATAAAGATGTTATAGAAAGAGATGATATTAGATTCCTCTGACTGGTTCAGCTCTATTCTAAAGTCCGAGAAGGAGAAATACTGTGGCAGCAAAAAAACTCTTTACTTCTAAAGTGAATAGAGGAGTGCCCACTGTGACATGCCGGGTTGCGCTGGGTTAAAAATCCGACTTCAGCAGCTTGGGTCACTGCAGAAGCAAGGGTTCGACCCTTGGCCCTGTGCAGTGGGTTAAAGGATCTGGCATTACCACAAATGCAGCTCAAATTCAGTCCCTGGCCTGGGAACTTTCCATGTACCGTGGGTGTGGACACAATAAAAAAATAAATGCATGCACACACACATACATAAAAATAAAAAGGATGCTTCCTTTAGATCTGGACAGCAAGAGAACTTCCACACAACGGCTAATCCCACCTGGAGAGATGCTAACCTCCCCATGCCCAGGCCTCACCTCCTATTACAGAAATGGAGGGCAAGCCTGTTCTGCATGTTGTAGCCTTTAGCCTCCCTGAAGCATCTCTCACCTTCTCCCTCCACAGCCACTACAGAACTGAGTAGACATTAGCTGACATGAAGAAAGAATCGACACAGGAATTCCCATCATGGCTCAGCGGGAACGAACCTGCCTAGTATCCACAAGGATGCAGGTTCAATCCCTGGCCTCACTCAATGGGTTAAGGACCCGGCATTGCTGGGAGCTGTGGTGTAGGTCGAAGACGCGGCTTGGATCTGGAATTGCTGCTGCATAAGCTGGCAGCTGCAGCTCCAATTTGAACCCTAGCCTGGGAACTTCCACATGCAGCCCTAAAAAAGACAAAAAAAAAAAAGGAAAGAAAGAATCGACATAAAACAGATACAAGTTTAAGTTGGCCCAAGAAAGGCTCACATAATAAAGGCTATAAATGCAACCTGAATAAGTAGCTATCTTAATTTTGTTAGAGATGAAGGCACGGAAAGAGTCCATGAATCCAGGAGATTAAATAATTCTTCTAAATTAGTTAAGTACAACATAACAGATACAGATGATAAGCACTGGATAGCTCTCAAGAGATTAAAGACACTGCCTGGCAACAGAGTGGGGAAGAGAGACAAAGCGTATTAATGCTCTTCCGTAAAATATCATAGACAAACTGCAGTCAAATCAAATCAGAAGACTTAAAGATTTTCTCATACCATGAGGGAAGACTAGTGAACTCAGACTGACTGATAAACGCACAAGAGGCACGATGATTTCTTCAAAAGATGAATTACATCTGGTACCTTTGTATTCCCATCAATGTCTCCCACAGTGCCTTGAACATTTTACACAGTGAGTAAATATTTGTTTAAAAAAATAAATGTATTTACATACAGAAGTACTTCCAACTAGACCTCCAAGACCAATAACAGTTGAGATCTTTAAAAGAAAATGAGCAGATTTTTCCAAAATAATTTTCCCGGAGGTCAGGAGGTAAGTTTCAGATAGAATAGTCTAATTTTAGCCCTTTGTGCTTCTCAAACCTTATACTGCTTCAAAGATAAAAGTGAAATGGTCTCTACCTGCATTGAGATAAATACCCCAACAAACACTACACATAATACACATGATTTTCAAAATTTTGTGTTAAATGCTTGGTTTTTAAGAGCAAACTCAAACTTCTCACCTGGAAACCATGCATATTTCTTATAGATAAAGTGCTCTAGGGAATAAAAAGTGTAGAACTCCATGCTTTTCCCACCATATTGCTTTTTTAGCAACTTTGAAATTTTATAAGTTCACAAGTGAAAACATATGCTAACACAAAATAGCTATATATATGTTATATACATACATATATGCTATGTATATGTGTATATGTGTGTGTGTGTATATACATGTATTTGTCTTTTTAGTGCCACATCTGCAGCATGGGGTCAAATCAGAGCTGCAGCCGCCAGCCTACACCACAGCAACGTGGGACATGAGCCATGTCTGCGAGCTACACCACAGCTCATGGCAATGCTGGATCCTTAACCCACTGAGTGATGTCAGGGATGGAACCTGCATGCTCATGGATACTAGTCAGGTTCGTTTCCACTGAGCCATGGTGGGAACTCCCAACCTTCTTTTTCGTTTTTTTTAATTTTAATGATTTTTACTTTTTTCCATTATAGCTGGTTTATAGTGTTCTGTCAATTCCAGGCTTCTTTTTAAAAACCTAATACAGGAGTTCCCATTGTGGCTCAGTGGGTTAAGTACCCAATATAATCTCTTTGAAGGTATGGGTTCAATCCCTGGCCTCACTCAGTGGGTTAAGGATCCAGTGTTGCCACAGATGGGGTTCAGATCCAGTGTTGCCGTGGCTGTGGTGCAGACCTGAAGATGCCGCTCTGATTCAACCCCTAGCCTGGGAACTTCAATATGCCACAGTTGAAGCTGATGAAATGAAACTAAAATGAAAAGAAATGCCAATATACAGAAACACTAACAAAAATGAAAATCAGGGAATAATTACCATTTTTTAAAAAGGAATTCTTCATATTCACTTTTCAGAAAGATTTACTGAAGTATGCTATTAAATGGGATTGTTTCTACTAAAGCTGACGTTATAAAATCCATTACATTTTATTTGCGTTCATCATGCCAAGACTATGTCTCCAAGCTAAAATGAATATTTGCCTCTATGTGTATCATAAATACATGTAAATTTCCTGACACTCTTAGGTCAGAAGTCAGCTAAATAACTCAGAGGATGGATCCAACCTTTCCCTAAATGAGCTGTCCCTCCTCCCCTCAGAGGATGGGTGGTACAGAGGAAGGCAACGGGACCTTATAGGCACGAAAGATGACTAAGGAATCACTGCAAAACAGACAAAGCCTCAGCTACAGAGAACAGACTTGTGGTTGCCAAGGGGGACAGGGGTGGCGGATGGATGAACTGGGAGTTTGGGATTAACAGATGCAAGCTATTATACACAGAATGAATAAACGACAAGATTCTACAACATGGCACCAGGAACTATATTCAATGTCCTGTGATAAACCATAACAGAAAGAATATGGAAAAGAATATATCTATATATGTATGTATAACGGAATCACTTTCCTATACAGAAGAAATTATCATGTTGTAAATCAACTATACTTCAATAAAACTTTAAAAAATGAAAAATGATCACATTATAAATCAACTATATTTTAATAAAATACCTTTTTTTTTTTTTTTGCCTTTTAGGGTTGCACCTGCGGCATATGGAGGTTCCCAAGCTAGTGGTCAAATTGGAGCTGTAGCTGCTGGCCTACGCCACAGCCACAGCAATGCCGGATCCTCAACCCACTTAGAAAGGCCTGGGGACAAACCTGGGTCCTCATGGATGTTAGTCAGATTTGTTAACTGCTAAGCCATGACAGGAACTCCTAAAATACATTATTTTTAAAAAGTAGAAAAGCACTGGTCTAACCTACAAAAAAAACAGCCATATATGAAATGGAATTATAGGAAATTATTTTGGATTTGAAGCCTCTTTGGTTTCAAAGTCTTATCTTGGAAATAGCAGGCACAAAATCTAACCCATCATATGAAAGAAAAGCTGCCATAATGCTGCTTTTTAGAAGACGGTCAAAATATCAAGATAATTTATCCCTTATCTCTAAAATTTAGGACAGAATAAAACACATACAATATTATGTTTTATCAGTACTACCTACAGTATTATGTTTTATCAAACTGAGTCAAAGGGAAGCTAATAACATAATTTTTATCAATCCTATTAATTAACCAACTACTTAACCATTTGAAAATCTAAAATAGGTAGCTGTAAATTTGTTTGAAAAAATACTGATAAAAGAAAGTATAACTCATTTCACCAATAAGAAGCTTCAAATTTAAAACATCTAGTGTTTTAGTGAAGCGTGCAACACAGAATAACAACTACTGATAAAAGGTGAGGGTAGAGTCTTTCAGGAGGCCTTAAAAGTACCCAGACCAAAAGGAGAGAGATATAAACATGCTACCAGAAACAGAACAAAAAAACAGGATCAGGGGAAAGGCAAGGAAGAATAAAAGCAAAAAGGAGTTACAAAGTTATGAAAATACTGCAATAGTGCTCCCGGGACTATAGACAGCATGTGAAACAATTACTGTTTTCTAAAGAACTTGTTATTCCTAAAAACTTTAAATTGGTTTCCAAGGTCACATTGTTCCTTCAATGGAGCAATTTTGAAATGAAAGTAGCAAGTAAAAATTGCAAATGCTTTTGAAATGTGTTTCACAGTGAGTTTTCCAAAGTACATCTGTTTTTCCCAAGACACAGCTGCCATGAAGTCTGGCATCTCTGAATATTTAAACTTACAGGATAAACTAAAGTAAGTCATATGGAGTCCACCACTCACTAGGGGACTATTTCACTGAACTGCATTTAGTGGCTTACTCATGTATTCTTCACCTCGTCCCCCTCCATGTCTTTATGTCATTGGCATCCTGTACAGTGCCAAATACGTACATAACAGGTGCTCAATAAATATTTAGTGAGCGGATGAATAATTCAGATTGCTTAATCTTATGATAAAATTTATAAAGAAAGACCATATAGGATTACACAGAGAAAAAACTCACTCCATACCAAGTGCCTTGAAAACATGTATCACAAGTCATGAGGAAAATGACAATAAGAAAAACAATAGCAAAACTCAAAACATTAATACTACCATTTTAGTATACAAACATCACCACCAAATGTGTTTTGTACTCTTCAAAGGACAAATATTTCAAGGGAAAGGGTACGAGTGAGAACAATCCAGGAAGCATCCCTAGACAGTGATGCCAGCTGCTGCTGATCCATACCCACCCAGGATGAGCATCTCATTCCACTCGAGGACTGGATTCTGCTTGTGAATTTCTGCTCTGGTAAGCTGTGACACCCTGGATTCCCTTATCTGTCTCTTCAATTCTGGAGACAGGAGTTTGCCCTGTCTCCTCACCTCTCTTATGGATCCAAGAAGTGTTGCTGATTTTTCAGTGGCTTTCGCTTTTTACTTTTTGTTAAGGTAGAGAAGTAACTGCCATGCTACTTACATATGGAACTAGAAACAAGAAGGATAATGTGTTTTTTCATCTTTCTCTTAAGGTCAGTTCTCAAGTTCGAATTCCACTTACAGTTGAGATAAAATTTAGAAGTTAATTCCCACAGTGTTCTAAGCAGAGATGAATATAAAGGGAGGGAGATGTAACTGATGAAGAAAAGACTATACTCAATAGAAATTTTATATGTAGCATGTGCACACGTGTGTGTGTGTGTGTGTATAAATGTATCACTACTTACTATCCTTAAAAAGCTTGGTTTGGAAAAGAAAGTATAATGGAAAACATATTTCAAAAGCTCAGTAACAGAAGACCAAAGTAGTCAATTCATCCTTCTATTCATCACCTGTCAAAAGACATTATTTATAGTAGATGAACTGGGCTGATTTTCTTTCTACCTTAGAAATATTTCACCCATGGGACATATATATTACCCAAGACTTACAGGGTAATAAAAACCTGACCAAATTTCTCATGAAGAAATCTTTTGTTCACACATTAAAAGTAATAATATTAAGGAGTTCCCATAGTGGCTCAGCAGGTTAAGAACCTGACTAGTATCCATGAAGATGCAGGTTCAATCCATGGCCTTGTTCAGTGGGTTAAGATCTGGCATTGCTGGGAGCTGCGACATAGGTCACAGACATGGCTCAGATCTGGCATTGCTGTGGCTGAGGGGTAGGCAGGCAATGCAGCTCGACCCCTACCCCAAGAACTTCCATATGCCACAGGTGCAGCCTAAAAAGAAAAAAAGAGTAATAATTTTTTTTTTTTTGGTTGTTTGTCTTTTCAGGGCCACACATGTGGCTTATGGAGATTCCCAGGCTAGGGCCTGAATCAGAGCTGTAGCCTTTGGCCTATGACACAGCCACAGCAACGCGGGATCCGAGCCGCGTCTGCAACCTACCCCACAGCTCACGGCAACATCAGATCCTTAAGCCACTGAGTGAAGCCAGCAATCGAACCCGCGTCCTCATAGATGCTAGTCGGGTTCGTTAACGACTGAGCCCTGACAGGAACTCCATGGAATAATAATATTAGGAAGAAAATTAATTGGTTAAGATTCCAGGGGGCAAGGATTTGGCACTTTACATTTGAGGATTCTGTTGAATAAATCTTACCAGACTAGGTTTTTCCAATGTGCTCAAATATTGAAAACTTACTATCTTCAGAATCTCTTTTAAATCGAATTTTTTTTTTTTTGGTCTTTTGTCTTTTTAGGGCCACGCCCACAGCATATAGAGGTTTCCAGGCTAGGAGTCAATTTGGAGCTACAGCTGCCAGCCTACAGCACAGCCACAGCAACACAGGATCCGAGTTGAGTATGCGACCAACATTACAGCTCACGGCACTGCCGGATCCTTAACCCACTGAGCAAGGCCAGGGATCAAACCTGCAACCTTATGGCTTCTAGTCGGATTTGTTTCCACTGTACCACGACAGGAACTCCATCTACTGATGTACTATTTTTTAAAAAGCTAAGTAGCTTAAGAACAAAATTTACGATATTAAAAAAATCTAAAGGAAAGTTACTTTATTTCTAACTAATTTCTGTACTTTGGTGACATTCTATGGTAAAAATTGAAAACTGGGAGTTCCTATCATGGCTCAGCGGTTAACGAACTCTACTAGAATCCATGAGGACCTGGGTTCGATCCCTGGCCTCATTCAGTCGCTTAAGGATCCAGGGTTGCCGTGAGCTGTGGTGTAGGTCACAGACTCAGCTCAGATCCCGCGTTTCTGTGGCTGTTGTGTAGGCCGGTGGCTACAGCTCCAATTTGACTCCTAGCCTGGGAACCTCCATATGCCGCCGGTGCAGCCCTGAAGGACAAAAAGACAGAAAAGCAAAAACAAACAAAAAAAATTGTAAACTGGCAACAGCTGTTGAAAGAAGATGGTTTTTTCCAAATGGACTCTGTTTTTCTTAGTTTTACTTATTTTGTAGAAATAGAAAACAAGGACAATCTAAACAGTTACAGTATTCCTCCCTAGTGTCATATCCCAGTAACACTTTCCTGTGCTCTTCAGGGAAGGGGGTGGTGATATCGATGTTTGGATTCCTCTTGTTAGTATTTATCTGAAATATTAGACAAACAAATTCATATAACCCAGGAGTGTAACCGATGAAACCAACCATGGCTAACACATCGCTGAAAAGAGGAAGTATCGATTTCCCTGAAGAATGGAATCCAGATGGCTTGTACTGACCAACACGCTCTGGGAGAGACCCCCCCCCCAGAATGAAAGGACTACACCGACAAGACCCTGATGTCAGAACCCCAAAACTGAGGGCCTTACAATACGAACATACAGCACCAAAGTAACTACTATTTGGCAGAGGCAGAGCCTTAAGCATTTCCCCCAACCTCTAGAATCCTGCCTTGAACCTCACTGCACTGCAGGCTTCTGACATAGAGATTAGAGTATTTCAAAACAAGAAACCACCAATATCAAATACTCAAGCCCAAATCCTATTGCTGTAAAGAGACTGAATAATAAACAGCGTAATCAACACGTGAATTTAGCTCTTCTTTATCATGTAAGAGTGACAATTAGGCCACTTGCTGGGCAGAACCACCTGGGACAACCGGTCTTAACTCCAAGAAAGAGGTTCATATTCCCTCCATTTTAAAACAAAACGGAAGGCTGAATTTCTACCATCATCCGCAAGCAAATGATCTGTAACCAAATAGCATATATCTTAAAACATAAATGTTTAAGATGAGGCAGACTAAATATATTAATATACAAATGCACACAAATAATGCAGAGTGAAATGGTAGGAATAGGTCATTTTGCTCCATCCCTGAAACGTTCCATGTTGGCCAAAAAAGCAACCTCAACACTAGCATCACTCATCCATTATGGGAAAATATTTTTTTCTATAACCCTTCAGCATGAGACAAACTGACTCTTCAAAGAGTCATTTGAACTGCCCTGAGGGGTTCTCTAAATGCAGACAGGGCCAAATCACTGGCTGTCACGGTGCCTTTGAAAAGTCCCCTCATTTTCACAAAAGCTGTGCATCACCCTTCATGAGGACCACCTGTGAGGCAGGGAAGGGGGCCGCAATCAGTGGCTCTATGTCCTGCCGCTACCTGAAGAACACAAGCAAGGCCGTCACATGCCCAGAGCCTGCTGATGTCTGGTACCTGAGAGGGTAGAGCACCTTTAAACGTGATTCTCCCTTTCTGCTTTTTAGGGCCACTAGGGTGGCATATGGAAGGTCCCAGGCTAGGGGTCCAATCATAGCAGCTGTTGCCGGCCTACACCACAGCCAGAGCAATGCCAAATCGGAGTCACATCCGCAACCTACACCACAGCTCACGGCAACACGGGATCCTTAACCCGTTGATCAAGGCCAGGGATTGAACCCAGGTCCTTATGGATACCAGTCTGTTTCGTTACCGCTGAGCCAGGACAGGAACTCCTCTTTAAACCTGATTCTTAAAGTACAAGGTAAGTAAGATGTACAGGTAGTCTACCGGGAAAAAGGATGATGTGTGGCGCATACAAGAGCCTGGTAAGGAATCTACCTGAGGGACGTTCCTGTATCTCCCCATGGAGGGGGCCTCCAGAACGCGCCCCAAATACTGGAGAGCCTTAGGAAAATACCGTCCACTTTAAGATGGGGATACATGCAGTTGTTGTTCTTAATGCATCTATTTGATAGAGATATATTGTGTTCTGTAAATCAGGCTTTACAGGCCATTTTATATCCATGGCACATTGATACAAGAAGCCTCCATTTTTCTTGATTTTATACTCTTCAGAAATCTTACGTAGCTACCTAGTTATTTATTATTCAAAAGTGGTTGTTCTCACAAGTTCAGTTACTAGTTACATCTCAAATCGTAAAGCCCTCTGAGTTTCTGCTCCTTGTTACTACCCTATCTGGTTCATCAGAAAGCTTCTGAATTTAGAGTTGATAAATGTCATCAACATATTTGAATACTCCATTTTCTGCACATAGGACTAATACAGATAACGTTCATAAAAGCAAAGAATAAATTACTATGCAATGTTTGTTTATCTTGAGATTTGTAAGACAACCAGTGCTTTCATATATTCAGAAAGTATAAAAGCTGTGTTTAGCTAAATGAATATGACAGCAACAATATTTCTCCCCTCCCCCCCCTTTTTTTTTACTTTTTAGGGCCCCAGGTATGGCATATGGAAGTTCCCAGGCTAGGGGTTGAATCTGAGCTGCAGCTGGTCTACACCACAGCCACAGCTACGGGGGATCCAAACTGCATCTGTGACCTACACCACAGCTCACAGCAAAGCCAGATGCATTAACCCACTGAGTGGGGCCAAAGACCAAACCCGCATCCTCATGGATACTAGTCGGGTTCATTACCACTGAGCCACTATGGGAATTCCCAGCAACATTATTTCTTTACCAAGTATGCCTTAAGACAAAGTAAAAAGTGTGTCAGTCTTCCAGAGATTACTAGAAATCCCTAGAATCTGTGCTCTCAGAGGGGAACTGTTCAATTTCTTATCTGCCTGGTGGACTATGATATTTTAGGATAGTCTACATCATATACTAGCTCTGTGATCTTAACTATATGAGCTGGTTGTTTCCTTCTGCAGTCTGTGTTGGAAAACAGTCTCAGAAGATAGGAGCTATTCTAGCACAAGCCCTAAATCCCTCACTTATTATTAAAAATAATAAATGTTTATTATTGCCAGTCCCCCAAGAAGATCATAGTACTAGTAAAAATATACCTATATACAAAAAACTATCATGCAGCATGAAAAAAGCTGTAAGAGAGTTAAGTACAAGATACAGTGGTAGTCTATTCAAAAAAAACTTTACAGACGAAATACTTGGGATGGGTTCTTAAAGAGTAAGTAAGAGTTCTCTGGCAGGTTGACCAGAAAAAGGAAAGATATTCCAGGCAGCAGGAAAAGCAAGTGCAAATGTACAGAGCACAGTCCATTTGGGGGACCTTAAATAGTCTACAATGACTGGTGCACACAGCATGAACAGGGGAAACCTGGGGGCTGACGGTAATTAGATAGCAAAAGCCAAAAGGGGCGGAAGACTAGAAAACAAAAATTGAGAATGAGATATGTATGACAAAGGAGGATGAAAAACAGGTGAGATCACTCATAGAAGTCAAGGAGATGGAGAATTTAGTCTGCAAACAGCTGTAAAAAAATAGATGGAATCAAACTAGATCTAATACCCAGCTCTCTTTCTACTACTCATAAAAGACTAGTTCACACAAGGCCAAGTGCCTAGCACAACCAGTCATACCATAAAGGAAAAATCTTGAGATGGCTAAAGATTTTCTCTCATGGTTTCAATTATGCATATATTTTTGATAACTACTATTGAAAACTGTACTGAGAAAGAGAAAAATAAGATGAGAAAGACGTCTAAGATTTTATATCCCACCAGGCTATAAAGTCATTTATGGATTTATAGCAATATGTCATCCTGTAAACTATATTATAGAGACTAGATGTGAGACATTCCAGGTCTATAAATAAGATGCAATAACATCAACTTTAATTGTGTGAAGAAACATAAAATTCAAATGAAGAAATGAAAGATTCTGATCTAAAAATCAGTACATTATGTATATATATATATATATATATTTTTTTAGGGCTACACCTGCAGCATGTGGAAGTACCCAGGCTAGGGGTCAAATCAAAGATACAGCTGCCAGCCTACACCACAGCCACAGCAATGCAGGATCCACAGCTCACAGCAATTCCGTATCCCTGACCCACTGAGTGAAGCCAGGGATTGGACCCACATCCTCATGGATACTAGTCAGATTCGTTTCCGCTGAGCCACAATGGGAACTCTAAAAATTACATATTTTTATTCCACAATTTTCATCTTTGTCTTTTTTTCTTAGACTGCTTTTTCAAAAGAAATAAAAGGCAAAGAAAATCCTCTAAGATTAAAAATGATATATTTAAGATACATAATCCTCAAAAAAGTTCAACTGCTAGGAAACTAATTTTAAGATGTATTATCATACAATGCTATATAGAGAAAACCCTAAAGACTCCACACAGGAACTTCTAAAACTGAAATTCAGCAACACAGCAGGTCACAAGATTAACACAGAGAAATTGGTTGCATTTCTTTACATTAACAATTAAATATCAGAAGGGGAACATAAAAAAAAATTCCTTCTAAAAATTACATAAAACATACTTAGGAATAAACCTGACCCTAGAAGAGGAAAGACATGTGCTGAGAACTATAAAAGACTAATAAAAGAAATTAAAGAGGATTCAAAGAAATGGAGATATCCCATGCTCCTGGGTTAGAAGAATTAATGTTGTTAAAATGGCCATACTAACTACAGCAATCTACAGATTTAATGCAATCCCTATCAAATTATCCATATTTTTTTTCTTTTTCTTCTTTTTTTTTTTTTTGCTTTTAAGGACTGTACCTGTGGCATATGGAGGTTCTCAGGCTAGGGGTCGAATTGGAGCTACAGCTGCCAGCCTATGCCACAGCCACAGCAATGCCAGATCTGAGTCACATCTGCAGCATACACCACAGCTCACAGCAACGCTGGATCCTTAACGCACTGAGCAAGGCCAGGAAGCAAATCTGCAACCTCATGGTTCCTAGTCAGATTCATTTCCGCTGTGTCACAGCGGGAACTCCTCCATGATATTTTTCACAGCACTAGAACAAATAATATAAAAATTTTTATGTAAACATAAAAGACCCAGAACTGCAAAAGCAATCCTAAAGAAAAAAAGACCAAAGCAGGAGGCATAACCCTCCCAGACGTCAGACAATACTATAAAGCCACAGTAATCAGAACAACATGGTACTGGCACAAAAACAGGCATGGATCAATGGAAAAGCATGGACAGCCCAGACATAAACCCACACACCTATCGTCAATTAATCTTCAACAAATGAGGCAAGAATACACAAAGGGGAAAAGACAGTCTCTTCAGCAAGTGGTGTTGAGAAAGCTGTACAGCTGCATGTAAATCAATGACAGTTAAAACATACCCTCACTTCATACACAAAAATACATTCAGAATGGCTTGAAGGAGTTCCTGTCATGGCTCAGTGGTTAAAGAACCCAACTAGCACCCATGAGGACACAGGTTTGATCCCAGGCCTTGCTCAATGGATTAAAGATCTGGCATTGCCATGAGCTGTGGTGTAGGTCACAGACATGGCTCAGATCCTGCATTGCTGTGGCTGTGGCGTAGGCTGGCGTCTCAAGCTCCAATTCAGCACCTAGCCTGGGAACCTCCATGTGCTGCGGGTATAGCCCTAAAAAGACAAAAGACCAAAAAAAAAAAAATGGCTTAAAGACTTAAATATGTGATACTAAACAAGAACATAAGTAAAACATTCTCTGACATAAATCATACCAATGTTTCCTTAGGTCAGTCTCCCAAAGCAATGAAAATAAAAGCAAAAATAAACAAATGGGACCTTATCAAACTTACAAGCTTTTGTATAGCAAAGGAAACCATAAATAAAATGAAAAGACAGCCTAGAGAATGGGAGAAAATCACTGCACAGATATGACCAACAAGGACTTCATTTCCAAAATATACATATACAGCTCATACAACTCAAAAAAAACAAAGGAAAACCTGGATGCTAAAGAAGGTGCAGAGTAAAAGGAACCCTCCTACATTATTGGTGGGAATGTAGACTGGTACAGCCACTGTGGAAACAGTATGGAAGTTCCTTAAAAAAGTAAAAACAGAGTTGCCACATGATCCAGCAATCCCACTCCTAGATATATGTAAATACACACACACACACACACACACACACACACACACACACCCACCCACCCAGAAACAACTACAATTCAATAAGATACATGTAGACATGTTCATAGCAGCACCATTTACAGTAGCCAAGATAGAATCAACCTAGATGTCCTTCAATAGATGAATGAATTAAAAAGATGTCGTACATACATACAATGGAACACAACTCAGCCATAAAAAAGAACAAAATAATGCCATGTGCAGCAATATGGATGCAACTAGAGATCCTTATATTAAGCGAAATCAAAAAGAGAAAGACAAATACTACATGATATCACTCATAAGTGGAATCTAAAATATGACACAAATGAATTTATCTACGAAACAGAAACAGAATGCAGACAGAGAACAAACAGACTTGTGCTTGCCAAGGGCGAGGGGGAGGCAGTGGGCTGGACCAGGAATTTGGAGCTAGCAGATGCAAACTATTATATATAGAATGGATTAACGACAAGGTCCTACTGTAGAGCAAAGGGAAGTATATTCAGTATCCTAAGGTAAATCATAATGGAAAAGAATATGAAAAAAGTGACACATATGTAACCAAATCAATTTGATCTACAGCGGAAATTAATACAACACTAAAATCAACTAAACATCAGTCATTAATGGTGCTATTTTACAACTTCTAATAATGATACAGTATAGTTTCCTAGCCATTTCCAACTTCTTGCCTCCTTGAGGCTACTGCAGTTGAGATGGAAAACTTGATATTTTTTAAAGCAAAACCAACAGCCATAGGAATGATAACAGTCCTACAATAAGAGACCTAATACACTTTCACTTTATTTAATTATTCTAGGCAGAAAAAAAAAAAGGACTCCAAATTATGCAATATCTGGGCATGTATTCTTTGGAAAACACTGGAAAACAACAACATTCACATGGAGAGAAATTACTTTATTCCTGCCATTGTCTTTTTTCAGAAACACTTGAAATTAATAAATTTCACAAAAATCCAAAATTTATAAATCAAAAGAAACCGGTCATACCCAATGAATACAATATTAACATTTTAAAAAATGCCTGGGGCATCTGAACACAACCTTATCTTAAGACTCATATTTACTTTGATTAATTCAATGATCATTTTCAAAGCAAAGCTTTCTTTTTCTTTTTTTTCCTTTTCTTTTCTTTTTTTTTAGGGCCGCACTTGGAGCATATGGAGGCTCCCAGGCTAGGGGTCAAATCCAAGCTACAGCTGCTGGCCTACACCACAGCCATAGCAACGCAGGATCCGAGCCAAGTCTGCGACCTACACCACAATTCACGGCAACACTGGAGCCTTAACCCACTGAGTGTGGCCAGGGATCGAACCCACCAACCTCATGGTTCCTAGTCGGATTTGTTTCCACTGCACCACAATGGGAACTCCAAAGCAAAGCTTTCTTTGAAAGCTAAAAGACTTTCAAGGTAACTAATAGTCATTAAAATGGAAAACACTGATAATACTGAACTCTAAAAATAAGGTATGTAATAACCATATAAAATTTTAACAGTAACAATGTTTTTAAAGCCTAATAACTCAATGCTATTTTAAAATTATTATTACAACGCTTTCTAGCCTGGGATAAGGCAACCTCTCTAAGCAGCACGTCACCTTTACCTATCCTTTCTTTTTGCAAAAGGATGGCAAAAACAAAATTGCAATTATTTTTATTTTAATCATAGGAATATTAATTCAACATAGAGAGGTGAACATATCAAAATATAAAATACACTAAATATCAAAAAAATATTTTATTCATCCTAATGAGAAAATTCAAGGTTAGATTTGCTAGTTTCTTATTTTCCAAATTTATGAAATTTGGAAACAATAAAATGTGAAGCAAAACTGCTCGCAATCAGTTAAACTGAGTCTTGATCTGCTAAAATGATTAACAACACGTCTTCAAGATGATCCCACACCTGAGCACGTGATACCTTTGTGATTTCAGGGCACAAATCCCTCTATCCATCAAACTAAATGGAAGGTTAGAGGGGTTAATAGAGACAGAGTATCTGCAACAGACCTCTGCATTTCATTCTCCACTCAATATACTCCAATGATCACGGAGCTATCTGTAATGTTCGTATATGAATCAATGTTCCCTTCTCATTCCAGACAGCGGCTAGAAGCCACTGTGTGGAGCAATAAGGCTTACCTCTGCAAATCCTCATCAAGCTGATCAGCTGATTACATCTATGTGAAGCTTCATAAACAACTGAAGTGCAGGCACAACTTTAATTAAAAACTCAAATGACACCGCTAAATACCTAAACAAACATGAACAGTACAACAGCCTCCTGCAAAGAGAAATAACAATTTTCCTGCCAAATGTTTACCAAAAGAAAATTTTCTGAATAGTCATTTGCATAGCCACTCAAGCGATGTGATCCCTGGGCTAGCAGTGGCAAGCAGTCTATACTTCAAAATCATGGACAGAAATTGTGAATATATACTTAATTGTGAATTACACAGTAGCCATCAAAAATTGTTACAGACGAAAAAAAAAATTCTCTCATTTGCTAGGCTGGCACTCAACTAACTCCGTTCTAATTTTCCATAAAGATTCACCATTGAAAAAAAAAAATCCAAACCTCCTACGGCAGACTGCTGACTAATCAGGGTCAGCTCACTCCACTGACATCTGATTAGGGGTGACCCTGACACTACATGACCTTTTAGTCCATCCCTGATGGGAGGAAAATTTCTAAGAAGTGTAAGACTACAGAGCTGCTTGGATAAAGACACAATCCAAGTCAAAATGTTGTAGGGTCAGAATGATTTGTGTGGGAGTGCCCATCATGGCGCAGAGGAAACGAATCCAACCAGGAACCATGATGTTGCGGGTTCAATCCCTGGCCTCATTCAGTGGGTTAAGGATCCAGTGCGTTGCAAGTGAGCTGTGGTGTAGGTCGCAGACACGGCTCGGATTCCTAGTTGCTTGTGGCTGTGGCTGTGGCGTGTGGCTGTGGCTGTGGTGTAGGGCTGCGGCTGTGTTATAGGCCTGCAGCTGCTGCTCTGATTCAACCCCTAGCCTGGGAACTTCCATATGGCTCAGGTGCAGCCCTAAAAAGCAAAAAAAAAAAAAAAAAAAAAAAGATTTGTGCTGGAGAGTAATATGCACGGGACAGGCCTGGAACATAAAGTGCCTTCTGTTTTTCTTTATCTGACTACCGCAAATTCAAATTTCCCTGGTGCTGTGTTAATTTGCTGTTTTGAGGGACAGAGCCTAACTGTAACTGCTTTTCATTTATACTTTGGAAAGTATTCCATAACCACGAAGGGATGTGTCTCCCCTCAGGGTCCTATAATCCTGAATGTTCCAGGCAGCCCCATGTACAGAAAACATAAAGGATTTGAGTCGGAAAAACTCAGGTTGAGTTTAGCTCTGTATCTTACTAGCTGTGTGATCTTAGAAAAGCTACTTTTTCTCCATGTGGGTCCATTTCTTCACTTATCAAATGAAGGGAATTTCGCCCATGACTGTTATGAGAGGTAAATGAGACGGCATATGTGAGGGTTCCAGGTACCCAGAAAATAATACGTATTCATTCCCATTTCCTCTACCTTAAATACATCCTGTATTCCAGATGCCTCTTCCTACTGGTCTCTCCTTCTGAGAGGTGGATACTCTATGCCCTAGGCTTGCGACCGTCAAAGAATAATGCAACAGAAAGAATATTTAACGAAGAAACAAACCAGAAGTCAACTGACCAGAGAAGGAATAAAGTGTGATAAATTCCGTACAGTAGAATCTCAAACAACAGTGAAAATGAATGAACTTTATCTACATGCAATAAGAGATGAATCTTGGGAGTTCCCACCATGGCTCAGTGGTTAACGAATCCGACTAAGAACCATGAGGTTGCGGGTTCGATCCCTGGCCCTGCTCAGTGGGTTGAGGATCCGTCGTTGCCGTGAGCTGTGGTGTGGATCGCAGACGCGGCTCGGATCCTGCGTTGCTGTGGCTGTGGTGGCCGGCAGCTACAGCTCCTGTTAGACCCCTAGCCTGGGAACCTCCACATGCCGCGGGTGCAGCCCTAGATAAAGCAAAAAGACAAAAACAAAACAAAACAAAAAAAAGAGATGAATCTTGAAAATGTAATGTTCAGTACCCCGAAACCCCATAAGACTACATGTGGCAATGATATTATTTTAGAGAGCTCAAGAAATGGGAAATATCTATGTTTAAGCATACATACATTTGTGAGAAAAAAATAAGCATGGCAACATCTCAGATACTTTACAATAAAGTCAACATTTTCACAGAAATTTATTCATGTTTGGATACACACTTAAATTGGAATGTATACTGCAATATACATGGACACACTGAATACAATTTGTTCTAATATTGTTGATTTTTTAAAAATAAAGCCAGCAACCTATGCTACCTTTCATTTACCCACCCTGAATTCGAATCACGACGATGGCTATAAACGCACATTTTTTGCTTTTTATTATAAAAGCTTTTCACATTCTGTGGTGACCACAGCTGTTGAGGTCGGCAGCATCATGGCAACTGTGAAGGGTTAGCAATTTCGTTCTTTCGTATGGAGGCTTCGGCTGCAGAATCCCATCTGTGCTGACTTCAGGCGGAAGGGAATAAATTTCCTCCAGCCTGAAAACTGAAACATATGCTGCGATAATTAAAGGCTTCTTGAGCCAGTTTAGCAGTACCCGGGGGCACGGCAGAGGACTGCACATGGGGCAGACACCTGCTAAACAAAGGAACTTTCGGAGGGCATAGCACTAAGGCCTCTATATCCAAACCCGCAGAAGTAGGTCCCACTACCTACACGTATTCTTTCTACAGCACATGGCAGACTCTGGCTCTTATCAAAACACGGGTAGTTTTGCAAGCCCAGCATTTCCTCCTTGCATCGTTGGATACTCATCTAGACCTGCACTAATATTAGTCACATGTGGCAATTTTTTGTTTTTTTGTTTTATTATTATTTTTTTTTTTTTGGTCTTTTTAGGGCCGCACTTGCAGCGTATGGAAGTTCCTGGCTAAGGATAAACTGGAGCTGTAGCCACAGGCCTACACCACAGCCACATTAACGCCAGATCCGAGCCACATCTGCAACCTACACCACAGCTCACGGCAACGCGCCGGATCCTTAACCCTGTGTCCTCATGGATGCTAGTCAGATTCGTTTCCGCTGAGCTGCAACAGGAACACCACACATGGCTATTTATATTTAAACTAATTAAAAGTCAATAAAATTTTAAAATTAACTTAGTCACACAAGCCACATTTCAAGTACTCAAGAGCAACCTGACTACTAGCTGGTTACGGTGCTGAACACTACAGAAAGTACTTTTGGACTGTCCTCATCTAGACTCTAATGCATTTTTAAGACAAAACCAAACCTCCACAGAGTGAACATAAAACCTTAGTGTCAAACAGAAAATGTCTAGGATTTGTCACCCAGCACAGTTATCTGAGATTGTTCATAGGCTTGGACCCTTAAGGCTTCTCTCCACTGCTGTCTGTATTTGCCCATTTCACTGCTGAGTGTTGCCAGGGATTAAAAAGAATGGACCAGAGTTCCCATAGCTATGGCTCAGCGGAAAGGGATCCAGCTACTATCCATGAGGATGTAGGTTTGATTCTCAGTGGGTCAGTCGGTTAGGGATCCAGTGCTGCCACAAGCTGTGGTGTAGGTCACAGACGCAGCTTGGATCTGGTGTTGGCTGTGGCTGTGGTGTAGGCAGGCAGCTGAAGCCTGGGAACTTCCATATGCCACACCTGCGGCCTTAAAAAAAGAAAAAGAAAAAAAAAGGAAAGGACCCTGGAGTTAAATGATCGAGTCTGACTCCAAACCGTGACTTTCTGAATTAATTGTTCAACCTGTCTCATTTTTCTATTATGTAGGAATGAAGATAATAACAGTAAAAACTTCACAGGTTTGTTTAAAAATTAAATGATTCAATACTTGTAAACCTATTAATGCCATGCTTGGTACATGTTAAGAGCTCTATAATTGTTGGCTATTAATGATCATTATGCTTGCCAAAAGAGTGGAAAAGGAAAAAGTGTGATGAAATTTAGCCATTAGGAGCTCCGCTAAAGATTCGCTCTGAGAGAAAATGAAAATACACAATCTTTTTAATTTTCTGCACTGTATGTTTACAATTTAATAACTTCTTTTGTAACCTTTTAAAAGCCTATTCACTATTCTCACAGGTCTCTCACACACTGCGAGCACGAGCACAGTGCTATGCATCAAGAACTACTCAAAGTGGGTGAACTCAACCATAAAAAAAGAATGAAATAATGCCATCCGAGCAACATGGATGGACCTAGAGATTATCATACTAAGTGAAGTAAATCAAATAGAAACACAAATACCATATGATATCACATATGCGGAATGTAAAATACGACACGAATGAACTTATTTACGAAACAGAAACAGACTCACAGGTATAGAAAACAAACTTAGGGTTACTAAAGGGGGAACAGGGGAGTTCCCTGGTAGCTCAGCAGGTTAAGGATCCAGCATTGTCATTGCCGTGGCTCTGGTTACTGCTGTGGTTCAGATTGGATCCCTGGCCCGAGAACTTCTGCATGCTGGGGGCGTGGTCAATAAAGGGGGTGGGGTAGGCGAGGGATAAATTAGGAGTTTGGAAATAGAGGATACAAACTGCTATACATAAAATAAACAAGGTCCTTCTGCTATGCAACCTTCAAATTAAGACATATTCAAAGACCTATATTCCATTGGACCTATATTCAAATTAAAAGACAACTACGACAAAAAACAACAAACGCACATGACTTTAAGCCCCCTTATTCGATCCTCACAACAACCCCACAAGGTAGGTAACTTAGTGTATCTGTCCATCCCTTTTCAGATGACAAAAGAGAGACACTGAGAGGTCAAGTAACTACCTCAAGATCATAAAGCTAGTAAGCGGCAGTGACTGGATTGGAATGAGGACAGTCTGGATCCCGAGTTCCGGCTGGCAGCCATCATGCGGTTCTGTCTCTATGGGCTGAAACCTCCCTTTCCAAACAAGCAAAACATTTCCAAGCTATTTGTTAAGTACTATTATTAGAAACAGAGAGCTTATTGAATGGGTTTGGCAACGGCAGGGAAGGGATTTGGATGTGACCACAGCAGTAATCAGTGTCCTGTCTTCTAATTCCCCTGGCAAAATGGGGATGGAATCAAGCTCTGCTCCCCAGAAGGGCTGGCACTGATCCTGGGAGGTGTGGTGGAAAGCTGTGAGGGTGGTTTGGCTTTCACAATGACTAGGGCCTCCTACTAGGGAAACCAAAGCAAACTGGTACTTTTTTGGTCTAAAACTTTACCAAGAGCGGCTCATCATTTCAGATGATAACGCCACGCTACTTGAATCACCAGCGCATTTCTATCAGTCCCCATTTAGAAAGCTGAACATTCACGGTAATTCTCCATGAATGCTATTAGTGCCTACACATTCGTATATGGTAACATACCCTATTCTATGACAACTTTCCACCTATTTCTTTTTTTATATTATCATTAGGGCATTATATTGGTATTTTGAAACTATCTGCGTAAGTGGCTATATTAACTAAGTTTTCTTCCCTCAGGATAGTGAGCATGTGTCTGTCTCAAAATACATGTTTATAAAAACAGTACACTGTTCTGTGAAACAAACTAGTGGTCCACAGAATGAACTCATGCGATGTGCACCTTGCTCTTTCCTATAGATATTTTACCATCCTCAGAGCACCACATCCCCATCGCCGGCTTTCTAGCTGCCCAGGAGTACTGATAAACAAAGGGGAAATGAACACCTGTAAATCCTCCAGAGTCCTGGCCCCTCCCTATGCTAATCCCTACCCTGAAGCAAGTCTGGCAGAACAGAAACTACTACCCCCACTGCCCTCCTGTCACAGTCAACCTGGTCTGAGTTTACCAGTCTCAGCACATCCTCAAGAGGATCTTGGCTTGATCATCCTCACCCATGATCTTAGCTTGATCACCACCCCATCTTCTCAGCCTCCCAGCATTTGTCTCCACCCACTGAATGAGAATGGGTTGGGTTGTTCCTACAGCACTCTTCCAGCTTGAATAGTTTCTTAACATTGCTGATGTTTCCATCAGCAAATCAAAGACAAAACACAGGACTCCTATTTCATTTCCCTGACCTAGGAGGCCTATCTTTAGTTTCTTACCCATTGGTTCTAATGAAAACCAAACAATAGCATTGCCTATTCCTTTATTTTCTATTTATTCTTTAGATAGAAAACCTTAAAGTGCTCTAATACTTGATCTCTTCTCAGTGCCTTCTATTCATGCCCTATAATTCAGCCAAAAAACAGGAAACAGGGCAAGCATTAAAAAAAGATCCCAATAAAACTAAACATACTGAATGACAACATGTGTTATAAAAGAATGCTTGCTGGGGGTTTTTTTGGGGGGGTGAGGGCGGGAGGCAGGGCAGAAAATTAAAAGATTTTCTGATTTTGCAGCATTCCTAAACTGAAAGGGAGAAGAGAATAACACAGTGGCAGTTTTTTGTTTGTTTGTTTTTTGTCTTTGGTCTTTTTGTCTTTTTAGTGCTGCACCCACGGCATATGGAGGTTCACAGGTTAGGGGTCCAATAGAAGCTATAGCTGCTGGCCTATGCCACAGCCACAGCAATTCGGGATCTGAGCAGCGTCTGCGACCTACACCACAGCTCACAGAAACGCCGGATCCTTAACCTGCTGAGTAAAGCCAGGGATCGAACCCGCATCCTTGTGGATGCTAGTTGGGTTCGCTAACCACTGAGCCAAGACAGGAACTCCCAGTGGCAATTTTATATTTTTGCCATCAATCAGATCTTCCCAATTACCTGGTAAGGAAGTTTACCCAAAATTATTAAGTTGACGAAATCAATACAGAGAAGCTGGACAGTTTGTTCAACATCATATGTAAAAACACCCCCATCCCAACCAGCACATCAGTGCTGGGACTATAAGCCATGTTGGTCTAATTCCATTCTACTCTACTGCCTCTTGACAGTAATTATTAAGGAGTTCCCACAGTGGCATAGTGGAAACGAATCCGACCAGTATCCATGAGGAGGCGGGTTTGATCCCCGGCCTTACTCAGTGGGTCAGGGATCTGGCATTGCCGTGAGTTGTGGTGTAGATCTCAGACATGGCTTGGATCCTGAGTTGCTGTGGTGTAGGCCAGCATCTATAACTCCGATTCAATCCCTAGCCTGGGAACTTCCATACACCGCGAGTGCGGCCCTAAAAAGAAACAAAAGAAATTATTAAACTAGTTAACAACATGCCAGGAGCCATGCTAGGTTTCTTTTCTTTTTTTTCTGTCTTTTTCTTTTTTCGGAGGCACTCTTGGCACATGGAAGTTCCTGGGCCGAGGATCGAACCTGAGCCTGAGCTGCAATCTAAGCCACAGGTACTGCAACACCAATCCTTAACCCACTGTGCAGGGCAGGGGGTCGAACTGGAACCTCCAGAGAGACAAGCCGGGTCATGAACCCACTGTGCCACAGTGGGAATTCCAGCTACATTTCTTATTTAATCTTCATAATAACCCTATGAAGTAGGTACCAAATTTAGCCCTATTTTGCAAATGAGAAAACTGAGGCTAGAGAAAATAAGTTTTGTTGCCCCAAATCACACAGTAAATAGTGCAGCTTATATTCAAACCGAGGCAGTCAGACTCCAGAACCCATGCCCTTAATCATTAGACTATACGCTGCCAAAACTAAAATTCACTAGGCAAAAACTGAGTAAACAGCTAATTTTCACCAGTAAAGATTAGTAATGGAATTACAATTCTATTCACATCAGGATGATATATTTATTTAACAGTAGCAACATTCATGATGGATTAGCAAATCAAAATGGGATTTTTTTAAAGTACACAAATGATTAAAATTCTTAAAAATCATAACCATTAACCTTCAGAATTAAATATCCTCTTTTGATGTGCTAATGTAAATACTGAACATGACATGATTAATGAATAATTCTGTATAATTGCTATTTATGGGTGGAAAGGGAGTGGGTGATACTTAATGGTGCAACACAGAAATGTCTTCCTCTGCCTACTCCACTGGAAATCCGTTTTTCTCCTTGAACTCCAGGCCCCTCCAATCCTTGGAGCAGTCAGAGAAAAGTGGCTACAAAATGTAAAACAGAGCTAGAAAGTCTCCTGAGAACACCAGGGCTGAGGTATCCCACACTGTTACTTATACATAAAACCCACAGTGACAAATGTGAAGGTTATATAAATATCTTAGAGGGAAGCTGAAGTTTCAAAGTAAGTCTACTGGCATTTAAAGATTATTCTTAGAAAACAGGTAGGAAACACTAAAGACATTATCTAATAAACTAATAGGAGTTCCCACTGCGGTGCAACGGGATTGGCGGCATCTCGGGAGCACTGGGGTGCAGGTTCAATCCCTGGCCCAGCACAGGGGGTTAAGGATCCAGGGTTGCCGCCGCTGTGGCTTAGGTCATGACTGCAGCTCAGATCTGATCCCTGCCCCGGGAACTCCATATGCCATGGGGCGGCCAACAATGAAGATAAAATAAAATAAAAAACTAACAAAGCCCTGAAGCATGAATCAGTTATCTCAGCTCAACTGTGTGGCACACAAAGAATCCAGACAACTGCCCTCTCCTCCTCACAAGTTAGGGTTTAGCACAAGTTTGCCAGAAGAACTGAGAGCTTTATAATATGTGGTATTACGTAAATACTTCTCGTCACCATTCTGAAGGTTTTTATGTACATGCTTTATCTGCATAACAAATATGTAGACAGGCTACACACACACTGTATATATTCCCATACAGGTTCGCAGATATATACACATACGTAAATGGAACCTAGAGTGGCTTGGGGAAAGCATTATGATTGGATTTAAAGCTGGTCAAATTACCCAGAAAAACAGAAAAATGTCTTCCCATATCCTGCTATAGGGGTATAAGCCTATCTGCCATTGCTGTGGGCCTCAAGTGTGCAAAGGGGTGGGAAGCGAGCATAGACAATCCCTTACCACCCCCGCCCCCATGTTCAGCATGACACTATTACCCTCAGCTAGGCCTGGTTCCCACCCCCATCCCCACCCCCAAAGGGGCAGTTCCCAGGCCATGCAACATGAGGCAGAGCTCTAAGGGGGCCAATTAATTCACTGTTATTCTGACCTCTGGTCTTTCAGTCCAGTGGAAGAAATTTTACAAAGGACAAAGAAAGGCATGAATAGCTGGAGGTGCTTTCAGAGCACTGAGGAAGAAGCTGTCCAGTTTTCCAATGCAAGCTGCCTTCTTCCACGGCACATCTGGTCTTGTTTTCTTTCTTTTCTTCTTCTTCTTTTTTTTTTTTTGGTCTTTTTGGGGCTGCACCCATGGCATTTGGAAGTTCCCAGACTAGGGGCTGAATCAGAGCTGTAGCCACGAGCCTACATCACAGCCACAGTAATGCGGGATCTGAGCTGGCTCTACGACCTACACCACAGCTCACAGCAACACCAGATCCTTAACCCACTGAGTGAGGCCAGGGACTGAACCTGCATCCTCATGGATGTCAATCGGGTTCATTACCACTGAGCCACAACGGGAACTCTGGTCTTGTTTTCTTAGCATTGCTTGCCTCATTTTCTTTTTCTTTCCACTTTTCATTTTTCAAAGACGTTAAATTTGTAAACTTTCCTTTCATTCTACTACTCCAGGTCGGCCAGCTCCTTTCCCAGCCCACACTGTCTCCCAAGCTGATCACTTTTGGATGGCTCTATCCACCTGACCCAGCTCACAGGTCTCCAACATCACACATAACCAGCAGGCATGCCACGCAGGGCTTACTGGGGCAGAGAGCACGCTCTGGACTAGTGCTGAGACGGGGTCTACTGTCTGGGAAACCACTTACCTTCCTCATTCAAAGACTGAGGAAATGTTTGAGTTTCCATCCCAATAATTTATATGCTTTTGAAAACTGGGCCAATATGTATATATGTGTGTTATGTACCATAAAATTTGCCATTTCATCCATTTTTAAGTACAATTCAGTGGCCTTAACTGCATCCATAATGTTGTGCAATCGTTACAACATTTTCAAAAAATTTTAATCACCCCCACCAAAAAAATTTTGTAACCATTAATCAGCGAGTCCCATTTCCTCCTCCCCACCAGCCCCAGGCTATCTCTAATTCACTTTCTGTCTCACTGAATTTGCCTGTTCTAGATATTTCATATAAGTGGGATCAAACCATATTTGTCTTTTTTGTGTCTGGCTCATTTCACTTAGCCTAATGTTTTCAAGGTTCACGCATATTGTAAAATACAACAGAACTTCATCTATTGGTTTGAGATTTTAGATAGTCAAACTGATTTTCTCCTGAAAGATTTTTATGGTTTTCCATGCAGAAATGAATTTTTTCCTTCTTTTTCTTTCATATTATATGAACTTAGTAACAGCTTTTTTTTTTTTTTTATTTTCCCAGTGGATACTATTATACTTGTGGGTTTACTGATTCATGCTGATGAATAGTAATTTCTTGCAAGTTATCCTGCCATATAGGGTTCATATTTCATGTGATCTACATAAAAATAGTGGTGGTGAATATTCATCAAGTAAGAATGAAGATTCCAGTGCTACACTTCAAAAAGAGCTTAACTAGAATACACAAGTCACATCAGCCATCCCTCTGCAGGAATGCATGTCCTACCCGTTTTGTAGCTGAAAACATTTTTCTTAATCCAATTTATGAATTGATAGGTGTCACTATATGAATAAGAAATTGGGGGGGGGATGCAGAAGTGCTGTTCTCCTATAACTTTCTCAAGATTGTTCACTATTATCAGTGGCATAGTTTATACCATATTCAAATTGTTTTCCCAAGGACAAAAAACAGGAGTTTATTCAACCGGTTAAACCAAGTTTTCTTGTTGAAAAATTTATATGTGAAGGTACTGCATTGGTGCCACACAGGAGATGCAAAGAAATATATGTTCTCCGGGAACATCCGGTCTAATGAACTTATCTGTGAGGCGTTTATACCCAAATGTCGCAGCTCAATACATAAATATATTTACCACAAACATCAGAAAGTTAAACAACAACACAGAATTAAAGAATGGATCAAGGAGTTCCCATTGTGGCTCAGCAGAAACGAACCCAACTGGTATCTGTGAGGATTTGGGTTCGACCCCTGGCCCTGCTCAGTGGGTTAAAGGATCCAGCGTTGCTGTGGCTGTGGTGTAGGCCAGTAGCTATAACTCCGATTTGACCCCTAGTCTGGGAACTTCCACATGCTGTGGGTATGGCCCTAAAAAGCAAAAAATATATATATATAAATAAAGAATGCATCAAGATCACAATAAAAGTGATATCAAAGGATAAGCAATAATAACTAAATGAACTTTGCAGACTAGTAGTGGTTAACATTTTTATTTTAAATAGTAAAAATCCTTTTTTTCCCCCTGCAAATGAAATCTTAAACCCAGTGTATTTAAAAGGGGGGGGGGGAGTTCCTGTTGTGGCTCAGTAGTTAACAAGTCCGACTAGGAACCATGAGGTTGCAGGTTCGATCCCTGGCCTTGCTCAGTGGGTTAAGGATCCGGCGTTGCCGTGAGCTGTGGTGTAGGTTGCAGATGCGGCTCGGATCCTGTGTTGCTGTGGCTGTGGCAAAGGCCGGCAGCTACAGCTCCTGTTAGACCCCTAGCCTGGGAACCTCCATACACCGCAGGTGCAGCCCTAGATAAGGCAAAAAGACAAATAAATAAATAAATAAAATAAAATAAAAGGGGGGGCACACAAAGGCTTTTTTATTGTTAGAAACCTGAGTTGATGCTATGACTGTAATTGTTTGAGGACACCAGGAACTTCAACCATAAAAGGTGAACTTAATCAACAGATGTGTGTGTTCTGAATGCTCCACCAACCGGTTATTCCCTGTCCCTCTCCTTCTCCTCAGGCCTCCCCATTCCCTGAGACACAACAGTATTAAAATTAGGCCAATTAATAATCCTACAACGGCCTCTAAATGTTCAAGGGGAAGGAAAAGCTGCATATCTCTCATGTTTAATCAAAAGCCAGAAATCATTACACTTGGTGAAGAAATCATTACACTTGGTGAAGAAGGCACGTCAAAAGTCGAGAAAGACCCAAAGATACGCCTCTTGTATCAGTTGGCCAAGTTATGAACTCAGAGGGAAAGTTTTGGAAGGAGATTAAAAGTGCAACTTCAGTAAACACACGAATGATATGAAAGCAAACAGCCTTACTGCAATAGGGAGAAAGCTTTAGTGATCTGGATGGAGGGTCCAACCAGCCACAACATTCCCTTAAACCTAACTAAGCCTCATGTAGAGCAAGGCCCTAATTCTGTGCGATTCTATGAATGCTGAGAGAGGTGAGGAAGCTGCATAAGGAAAGTCTGAAGTTAGCAGAGGTTGGTTCATGAAGTTTCAGGAAAGAAGTTGTCTTCATAAGATAAAAGTGCAAGGTGAAGCCACAGCTGCTGATTTAGAAGTTGCAGCGAGTTATCCAGGAAATACAGCTAACATAAGTAATGAAGGTGGCTGCATAAAACAGTAACATTTCAATGTAGACGAAAGAGCCTTCTATGCATAGAAGATGCCATTTAGATCTTTGGCAGTTAGAAGAAATCAATGCCTGGCTTCAAAGGACAAGCTGACTCTCCTATTAGAGACTAATACAGCTGGTGGCTTGAAGTTGAAACCGGTGCTCATTTACCACCCTGAAAATCCTAGGGTTAAGAATTATGCTAAGTCTACTCTGCCTGAGCTCTCTAAATGGAACAGCAAAGCGTAGATGACAGCACATCTGTTTACAACATGGTTTACTGAATATTTAAAGCCCACTGTTGCGACCTACTGCTCTACCATCTGAAAGATTCCTTCCAAAACATTACCGCACACTGATGATGCACCTGGCTACCCAAGAGCTTGGACGGAGATGTACAAGGAGATGCATGCTGTTTTCACACCTACCAACACAACATCCATTTGCAGCCCCTGACTCGTAAGTAATTTCGATTTTCAAGTCTTATTGAGCAATACATTTTGGAGTTCCCATCGTGGCTCAGAGTAAACTAATCTGACTAGCATCCATGAGGAGACAGGTTCGATCCCTGGCCTCGTTCAGTGGGTTAAGGATCCAGCATTACCATGAGCTGTGGTATAGGTCTCAGTGCAGGTCAGATCCTGCATTGCTGTGGCTGTGGTGTAGGCCAGTGGCCACAGCTCCAATTCGACCCCTAGCCTGGGAACCTCCATAGGCCGAGGGTGTGGTCCTAAAAAGACAAAAAACAAAATTTTTGCTAAGACTAGAGCTAGGGATTCCTCTGATGGATCTGGGCAAGGTAAAGTGAAAACCTTCTGGAAAGGATTTACCATTTTAGAGGGTCATTAAGGACATTTGAGATTCATGGGAAGAGGTCAAAATGTCAACATTAACAGGAGTCTGGAAGAAGTTCATTCCAACACTCATGATGACTTTAAGGGGTTCAAAACTGCACTGGAGGAAATAATGAAGATATGGTGCAAAGAGCAAGAGAACTAGAGTTAGAATTAGAGTCTGAAGGAGTTCCCTTGGTGGCTCAGCAGTTAATGAACCCGACTAGGAACCATGAGGATGCGCATTCGATCCCTGGCCTCAGTAAGTTAAGGATCCAGTGGTGCCATGAGCTATGGTGTAGGTCGCAGATGCAGCTTGGATCTGGCGTTATTGTGGCTGTGGCATAGGCCAGCAGCTTTAGCTCTGATTCAACCCCTAATTAGCCTGGGAGCTTCCATACACTGCAGGTGCAGCCCTAAAAACCAAAAAGCAAAAAAAAAAAGAATTAGAGTCTGAACATGTGACACAATCACTGCAAATCAAATCTCATGGTGAAACTTTAACAAATGAAGAGTTGCTTGTCAATGAGCAAAGAAAGTGGTTTCATGACCTGGAAGCCACTCCAGGTGAAGACTGTTGAAACAACAACAAAGAATTTACAACATTACATAAACTTAGTTGATGAAGCAATAGGGTTTGAGAGGACCGGCTCCAATTTTGGGAGAAGTTCTACTGTGGGTGAAATGCATCAAACAGCACGGCCTACTATAGAGAAAGCGGTCCTAAAAGGAAGAGTCAATCGATGCAGCAAACTTCACTGCTGTCTTATTTTAAGAAACTGCCACAGCCTTCAGTGAAGACAACCCTGACCAGTCAGTAGCCTTTAATATAACGGCAAGAGCCTCCACCAGCAAAAAGATTAGGAATCAGATGATGGTTTGTAATTTTTAGCTGTCCAAGTATTTTCTTTTTTTGTCTTTTGTCATTTTAGGGCCGCACCCACGGCATATGGAGGTTCCCAGGCTAGGGGTTGAATCGGAGCTGTAGCTGCCAGCCTACACCACAGCCACAGCAACGCGGGATCTGAGCCCTGTCTGCGACCTACACCACAGCTCACGGCAATGCCAGATCCCTAACCCACTCAGCAAGGTCAGGGATTGAACTCGCAACCTCATGGTTCCTAGTCGATTCATTTCCACTAAGCCACAACGGGAACTCCCAGTATTTTTAAATTAAGGTACGCACATTGTTCCAAGCTACTGCACACTTCATAGGCTACAGTGTAGTGTAAACATAACTTTTATATGCACTGGGAAACAAAAAAAATTGTGACTCGCTTTACTGTGATGCATTTATTTTATCTCCATGATCTGGAATCAAACACACAATATCTCTGAGGTATGCCTGTACATGTCAAGACATGGTCTTGTAAAAGTAAGATATCCTACACTGAAATAAACTCTTAACTCCTCAAATATTCATTCTTCTTTCATTTGTACATTACTATATCTAACAGGTAAGGTCAACTCTACATCATTAACTGACAGGTAGTAATCTAAATTAATAATTATAGAAAGAAGTTTAATTTATGCCAAAATCATATTTGATATTTCACTGTTATTAAATAAACAAAACTACCAATAAGGCTAAAATAGATATATGTTGTGATGTACCTTACAATAAAGAATAGTAAATGGCTCGATAAATTCCTTTCTTTCTTTCTTTCTTTCTTTCTTCCTTTCTTTCTTTCCTTTTTAGAGCCACACCTGCTGCATATGGAAGTTCCCTGACTAGGGGTCAAATCAGAGCTAAAGCTGCTGTCCTATGCCATAGCCACAGCCACAGCCACAGCCAAGCCGCATCTGTGACCTACACCACAACTCACAGCAATGCCGGATCCTTAGCCCACTGAGCAAGGCCAGGAATCAAACCTACATCCTCATGGATACTATTTGGGTTTGTGACCCACTGAGCCACATGGGAACTCCCTTCCAGTCCTTTTTAAAAAGATTCCTTTACAGGAGTTCCCTTCGTGGCTCAGTGGTTAACAAATCCGACCAAGAACCATGAGGTTGCGGGTTCGATCCCTGGCCTTGCTCAGTGGGTTAAGGATCCGGCGTTGCCGTGAGCTGTGGTGTAGGTCGCAGATGCAGCTCGGATCCCACGTTGCTGTGGCTGTGGCAAAGGCCAGCGGCTACAGCTCCTGTTAGACCCCTAGCCTGGGAACCTCCATATGCCGCGAGTGCGGCTCTACATAAAGGCAAAAAGACAAAAAAAGAAAAAAAGATTCCTTTACTGATATTTGAAAACCAGTAAAAGTTATCAAATGAATTTGAATAAAAGGATCTCAAGACATGCCCTTTGTATAAAACATGAAAGGCAGTAATATGTAATAAAACAATAAAACCCAAAAGGCAACCTGCAAATCCATGAGAGAAATGGATAAAAAAAAATGACCTTAAAACTAAAGTTCTAATGTGATTTGATTTTATTGAGAGTCAGAGAGTCATAGGGTCTATATTAAAGGCAATCTTATAAGACTTAAAACACTAAATAAAAAAATAACAGAAATTGTAAAGAATTGAAGGGTACCTGAAAATAAGAGAGGATAAATTAAAGCAATTACATATAAACCATATTTTTTAACTCTGAAAGAGGTAAGACAGGGAGGAAGAGGTGAGCTGGAGTGCAATGCCCAATTATCAAGTAAAATAAGAACCAGAGCACAGCCCCTGGGATTTAGGTAGTTGAGGACTTGGCTGAAAGCAGTTAAGGGGAGTGGCAGGAATGAGACTAGAGTACACATGGGGAGGTCAGAAAAGACTGCCCTTGAGCTGAGCTTAAGTTATCCAAATGAACTGGGGAAGTCACCATGCTGAAGGAAAGGAAAATATCATCTGCAAAGGATGAGCTGGGTCCAACCCCAAGATCCTTATCCTAAACAAAAAAAGCTAGAAAGCACATTTTAAAAGATTTCTGGAGTTCCCATGTAGAGGAGCAGGTTAAGGATCAGGTGTCAACACTGCTGTGGCTCGGGTCAGGAACTTCCACGTGCTGCAATTGAGGACAAAATCAAACCAAACCAAAACAACAACAACAAAAAGATTTGCAAATTTAGCAGAACTGACTCGTTATTTTTGGCAAAATAATTTTTTGTTTTAATTACAATGCTACCTTTTTAAGAAAAGGAAACTAATCAAAAATTTGGCAACTACACTACTCAGCAAAATTTGATGAACATGTTCACAAAAGACATCACAATTTTTGTATGACCAGTTTCCTAAAAGGAGCAAATTTATGTATACCTGCTACAGAAATTACTCTCCAACTCTGCCACAATCTGTTCAAGCTCAACAAGGCAACCAAACTTCAATCTTAATCCTCAGTTCCTCTTAAGACAAAGCCATTAAAAAAAAAAATCAGAACTTCCTTTACCTTTTGGAACTAAGAAAAATTAGTTCCTAAAAATCCACGTGTGGCTACAGTGTGGGAGAAAAACAACATAGACATCACAACACATACGCAGGTTTTTGACTTCACTGTATGACTGCAGATCCCACACAATTGTAATGGAAGTTATGTCAAAATCAGGTGGGACTCTTAAGCGTGAAAGTACTCTTTCCCCTAACACTTGCTCCAAGGAAACCATCAGAGCCATTTATTATCAACTGCATGTACAGAGAAAAACTATCAGTTATGTGACACCCTTTAAAAAGATAGACACCGTTCCTAATTACATCCATTCTTTCATTTTAATTACTCTGGAGAGTGATTACATATTTAACTTGGCTATCTTTAAAAAATTAAGCTGCTTTAATGAATGTATTTTAACACAGCTATGCCACCATACATCAGCTACAAAGTTAATCATTCTCCTTATTCTCACAAAAAGATTGCAGCGGAGGTAGGGAGGTACTAGCGTTTGGTGCTTTTTAAAAAGCTAATTAGAGGGCATCCAGCAAGAGAGATCATCCACAAAATAAAGTTTATCAAAAACTCAAAATATGTAATCTTCAGGGAGTCAAGACACAGCAAAGATTCTCTTTAATGAGTTTACCTGTGTTCACTTGAGAAGAAAAATTTCATTTCACCGTGTCAGGTTTAGTTTTTAATTTGCTCTGAGACTTCACTATGTAATAAAAGGACTACAGTAGAATTTTTCTCAGAATATTTCTAAGTGACAAGACATAAAGTCATAATCTATGACTAACAAAGCTCAAAATTATCTCAAATACATGACAAATTCAACTATAAATGAGAAAATTTTCATACAGTAGAATCCAAGATATTACCAATCAGTGAGGCAGCCATGTGCTACGGCTGTAAAACACATTTCTCTCATCCTAGATGCATTAATACTAAAGCAATTTATTTCTTTAGGTGAGGACTCTGTCTTAAAATGTAAACTCATGATAATTTCACGTAGGCAAATGTTTCATCACTAACATTTAGTGGTAGAGGTGATTTTCAAAACATACACACAACCTTATCTTTCAGTCTTAGCGGCTTTGCTGTCCTTTAAACATATCTTGGGCCATTCTTTCCCTACCTTCCATCATGGTAACTATTACCATAGTAACTCTTAAAATATCCATGAGTATCTCTTAAAATATCAATGAGTACCACTTAAAATATCAGTCCAGGTTTCCCACACACTTCTCAAAGACAATGCAGCCCACACAATAAAACAGCATTGTGCCCCAGATATATTTCAAAATCTCAGGTAATTGTAATAAGCTCACTAAAATCGCAACATTAGAGGAGTTCCCTCGTGACTCAGAGGGTTAAGAATCTGGCGTTGCCGTCACTGCTGTGGCTTGGGATCGATCCCTAGCCTGGGAATTCCCGCATGCCATAGGCAAGGCCTAAAAACAAAAACATCCATGATTAGAATGTCTCACTTGACAATGAAATTTACATTCTCCAAATAACTGCAAATTCACCAAAAGGAGAGACTACCTTAACAGTCTTTGTACCACAGGTCCCAGCGCAGCACCTGTCACATAGTTGTTACTCAATATTTCACAAATCAATAATGCAAATAACAGAAGTAAATGCCATGTTTAAAACAGTTCTTAAGCCTGAAGCTTTTAAGGAATAATTAAATTTCCCGCACACCCACTTAAGAAATAAAACGTACAGGCCCCCAAATATTTGAGAAGAAAACTTACTTAGGAAACCTTCCTTGTTTTAACAAAACTGTATAAACAATAGTAGGGGATTGCAAAAGAACCTAATCTCCCTAAAGTGAACTGAAATTTATAGATTTAAATTTCTGGTAACTGGATAGGAGTTTATTTTTACAAACTATCTTAGTGATCAGGCAGCCGTTTTAAAAAAATTTTTTTTCTCTTTAACTTATTTTAAAATAATTTTAAACTTACAGAAAATTTGCAATAATAGTACAGAAAATTCCCATATACTCTTCACCTAACTTCCTCTAATATTAACACCTTACTTAACATCACACTACACTTATCAAAACTAAGAAACGAACACTGATGCACTACTTGAGTAAACTACAGGCCTTACTCAGATTTCATACAAATAAATTTTTCCACTAACATACTCATTCTGCCCAGGATTCTACAATGCGTTTAGGTGTCCCGTACCTTTAGTCTCCTCCAATTTGTGACAATCCCTAAGTCTTTCCTCGTCTTTGACACTTGATACTTTGAAAGAGCAATGAATATTTAGGGTCCATCGGATGTTTCCTCACAATTAAACTGAGGTTATGCATTTTTGGCAAGAACACCGCAAAGGTGAGGTTCTCTTCTCTTGGTTAAGGTGCTATTTGCCTGGTTTATCCCAAGTAAAGTTACTCTCTTTCCCTTGCTATTAATATCATGGAAGAAATACTCAAAGATTCTGCAGCGATCCTGTTGCTCATCAAACTTTCACCCACTAATTTTAGCATCTATCATGGGACCTTGCCTTATGACAATCACAACTATGCTTTCCTTTTTTTTTTCCTTTAAGGTTTTTTTTTAAGGTTTTTTTTTTGGTTGTTGTTGTTGTTGTTGTTTTGGTCTTTTCAAGGGCCGAGCCCACGGCATATGGAGGTTCCCAGGCTAGGAGTCAAATCGTAGTTGTAGCTGCCAGCTTACGCCACAGACACAGCAACACAGGATCTGAGCCGCGTCTGCGAGCTTCACCACAGCTCACGGCAATGCCGGATCCTTAACCCACTGAGCAAGGCCAGGGATTGAACCCGCAACCTCATGTTTCTTAGTTGGATTCATAAACGATGGAGCCACAACGGGACCTCCACAACTATGGTTTTCTCACGGTGACTTTCTACTTCCCTCATTCGTTCTACACATATAATTCAAATTCTTCTACCTGCTACCTCCCCACTCACTTCATCTAATTTATTTACATCAGTACGGGCTTATAGATATTATGCTATTCTGAGTTATAAGCCAAAACTACTGTGACATTTTGTTCAAATTCTCTCAGCTTTGGCTGTTTTGAGAGCTCTTCCAGGTTGGCTCCTGTACCTTTCAACATACCCCCACTTTTCTTTTTCTAAGTTTTATTTAAGTCTAGTTAATTGCCAACGCTGTGATAATTTCTGCTGAACAACAAAGCAACCCAGTCATACATACACACGTATCCATTCTGATTCTTTTCCCACATAGATTATCACAGACTACTGGGCAGGGTTCTCTGTGCTGTACAGCAGGTCCCCTTTGGCCCATCGTTCCACATACCTCAGTGTGCACATGCCAATCCCAGTCCCACAGTCCATCCCGCCCCCACGCCACCCATCCCTTTTGGTCGCCATAAGTTTTAAGAACTTCCATAGTTCCAGCAAGACAAAATGCTCCATGTTTATCTTGTGTCTTCTCTAACCCAGTCCTGGAATCAACCACTTTGCTAGTTGCTTTTATTGGAGAATGTTACTTAGAGAACAAGATACTGGAAACAAGCCTGCTCACTGCCACTCGGATAGCTCTGTTTCTAGAACTTCTCAGCAGTCAGTGTTAAGAAATACCGTTGACCCTTGAACAATGTGGGGGTCAATCCTTGTATAACTATAGCCAGCTCTCTGGAGCCTCAGTTCCTCCGCATCCTCAATCAACCACAGACAACGTAGTACTGTAGTATTTACCACTGAAAAATATCTGCATCTAAGTGGGCCCAGGCAGCTCAAATCCATGTTGTTAAAGGGTCAACTGTACATACTATGCCACACATACACACACATATCTATATTTATTTATATATATAGCTAAAATATTGAGAATGAACTCATACTGATATTTCTGACTTCACTCCAACATCTGTCACAGTTCATTCTAACCTGCCATGTTATTCGTAATTTCTCAGACAAGCGGAAGACTGAATCTTATTTACTGTACCTATTTTTTCAAGCTAGTAAACATAGTTTCAGAAATGGTAATCCATACTTCTGTAAGAAGCAAATTTGCCAAAAAGAGGACAGTACTTGTGTGCAGCTCTTTTTTTGTCTTCAGCCTAACAATATCCATTCAAACGACTATTTTCCAACATGACTTAGGCTAGTTCTTTTCTTCTCCACTCCCTTTGATGCCAGAAAGATGTTACTGGAATCCAGGTTCCTGTTCATGGAGCGGAAGAATGAACTTTGAGAACACACAGGCAGCAAGCAAGCAAAATCTTTATTACAGTAAAGCAAATAGCTCCTAGCACAGCTGGGAGAGGGGAGATGAGCCCCCTCTCTCTATTGTCTTATAGGGGTTTTTATCCCTTAAAGATGGGGGGATACCAATGTGGGGTCCAGAAAGATGTGGTTTTCTGCCATTGGTCTTGGCCAGTTACCTATGTCAGTCCTTCTCCAACAGGGGTCTTACGGGTGGAAACGGCCTGTTAGTCTTATGGTTTCTTTGCCCTTCTCTTCCTGCAAACTGAATCACGGGGTTAGGTATTAATGTCCATCTGGGCGTAGGTACAGTCCCTACAGTAAACAAGGCCTGTGGGGATGTTACTCCCTGGAGCCCTTATGTCACAAATGCTCATCAATAGTCAAATCAAAGAATGCATCGAAGTCAATGCTCCTACACTGACTCCCTGCGTTATTATTCTGCCTCAATCCCCCCTTCTAGAACTGGAGACTCTAACTGCGGCGGGGAGGGGTGATGACCACTCTGACTGCTTCCTGCTGAAAAGGGGCATCATTAGAGGAAAGCAGTTAGGTCTCCACTCCTGGGACAGTCGAGTGGGCTTCGATACATTACATTGGGTACCCCTTCTATCACCATTTGAAGGTTGATAGCTTCTAACTGGGATGTAATGAAGCAAGAAATACAATTATACAGGGTCCGAATGAAGTGATCAAAATCATGATGCTGACTATGGAGAGGAAATGTTTCCGCCAGTAGGAGGAGGTCAACCAGTTCCAGAGGGCAGCTCCAAAAGCTGGAGCTGGAACTGACATCTTATGAATCTGCTGCTGGAGATCTCGCAAGGAAGCAGACACATTCTGTGAATAATCAGGAATACAGACACAACATTCAGATTTTATAATAGCACAGGTACCTCCTTGAGTTGCAATAAATATATCTAAAGCCATTTGGTTTCGTAGCACTACTTTTCTCTTCTGTTGTTGTTCCATATTTAGGGTAAAAATAGCTTCTGCCATACAATTAAGAGCTTGTGGATTAAAATTAGTTAGGGTTTCCACCTTCAGCATTATGTCAGTGGTTCCTAATGAAAGCACAAATATCGCTGCTCAGTAATCATGCCGGTGGAACACTGATCTGGCTCATCTAGCATGTAAATAGGAAACGCTGGCTGGTGCTCGGCTCAGAGTTTTCATAATGTTGCCATGAGCAAAAACCAATCCCAGAGTGAACCCCCCCACCCATCCTACGGGCAGCCAGGGCCACAGATTAGTTCACATATCCAATAAATTCCATTTGGGGCTAGCCAGCGTACTCCAGGATTAGAGTACCAACCTGTTCCAGGCCATAGAGGAGCCATATCTGGATTGTATGTGACCTGGATGACTTGTAAACAATGTTCGGTTGCTAGATATCCTAAAGGTTTTAGCTCATTAGAGAAAAGGGGTCGCCCCTCAAATCTCCCATAATGTTTATTTTGCTCCCAGCAAATAGATGCAGGCTGGGTTAAAAAACCCTTTCCAGGAGTAATCCACATGTACTGATCCCGTATTTGATAAAACTGATTAAAATACCTATAACCTGTATGATTTTTCTGATTTCTCTGGCTGGTCATGAAATATTTGTATGCCATTTGCTTGGTCAGCATATAATTGAAGGTTACCTTACATTCAGCATCAGCACAGAGAAGAATGTCTCCCTTCACGTACTGAGTAACTTTAACAGGCTTAGAAGTCTTAAAGTTTGCCAGATCTCTGGCTAACACCTATCCAAATAAATGAGGGCTGTTTCTTAAATTCTTGAGGCAAGACAGTCCAAGTTAGCTGCGTGGATGAGTCTGGGGGGATCCTCAAAAGCAAATAGAAATTATGAAACCTTAGCTAAGGGAATGCAGAAAAATCTAACACAGTAAACCAAGCTGCTGTTTCTGGAATCTGCAAGGAGAGAGTCCAGGGGCTGGGTGCCACTGGATGTAATAGCACCACTGCCTCATTTTCTAGACAAAGGCCTTGCACTGGGCCCCAAAGCCCATTAGGCTTTTGCATTCCCAATGTAGAGCTGTTACATTCGATTTTAGTCCCTGCTCCTTTAGGCTTCTTGTAACTGGGGTAAGTCCCTGTTGTGCCTTGGGTCTCAGAGGATACTGCTTTTGGCAAGGAAATAAATTTTAATCTTCAAGAGTTATTTCCACCAGTTGAGCATTTTCCGCTTTTCCTATTTTTCCTCCTATGGCCCAGACTTCTGGGTCTGCTGGGTCTAGTTGCATCATCAAAAGCAGGCATAAGCCTGGATTAGGTTCCACTCTCACATAAACAGAGACTTTAATCTTTGACAGAATCTCTCTTCCTAAAAGTGGAATTGGACTCTCCCAAACAATTGGAAAAGCATGAGAAAAGAAAATGGACTCTTGGTCACAACTCAAAGGTTGTGTAAATAACTTTGTAACAAGCTTGCCAAAAATACCATGAATAGTGGCAGATGTGAGGGGTGCCCAGGGTTGGAGAGGAGGACTGAAAACGTGGCTCCCGGATCCAGGAAGAGGTCAACAGGCTCTCCTACATTTAGGGTTACCCAGGGCTCGAGGGGTGATAAGGACAAGAGCCACTATGGAAAGCCCCGGGTCCTGTCAGTCTTCATCCTGGGCCTGAGAGGTCAACCCCGGAGACCTTCGTCTTTGGGGGCAGTCCCTTTTTCAGTGATCTCCTGACATGGTCTAGACCTAGACACCGCCTAGGTGCTGGGGTCTGAGCCTTGGGGCATTCCCATTAAGTGCCCCACTTTTCAAAGTTCCGGACATGGCTCAGGGATTACCAAACCCAACTACCATCCATGAGGAGTAGTAGGGTTCGATCCCCGACCTTGCTCAGATGGTGTTGCTGTGAGCCATGGTGTAGGTCACAGATGTGGCTCAGATCCTGTGTCACTGTAGCTGTGGTGTAGGCCTGCAGCTACAGCTCTAACTGGACCCCTAGCCTGGGAACCTCCATATGCCACGAGTGCAACCCTAAAAAAAAAAAAAAGTGTCCCTCTTTTCCACAGAGGAAACAGGCTCTAGGTTTAGGTCTCTAACCTAGTCCTCTCGTCTTGGAAGCTCCCTGGTTGACTCCCTGTAGTGCCATTACTAGAGCCTCAGCCTTTTCCCTGTCTCTCCTCTTGTTCTCCTTTCATTCTTCCTGGTCCCAATTATAATATACTTGAGTTGCTATTTTAAGGAGATGCTCCAGGTCCTGATCAGGGCCAAAAGCCATTTTCTGGAGCTTTCTCCATATATCTCGTGCCCACCAAGTTATGAATCTGTAAGAATTATTTGGCCCCCACTGATTCTGGGTCCATTGGTGTATGTTTTCTCAATGCCTCTCTGAGACTTTCTAAGAAAACTAATGGACTCTCATTTCCCTTGACAAACATACAATAGTTTGGAGTAGCTTATGGGCTTTACTCATTGGCTTTTAGTCCCCAAACTATGCAGTAACAGAATGATTTCTATGCCAATCGTCTTTATGCTCCTCATCAGCAGACCAATTAGGATCGCTCATCAGAACTGCCCAGCACCCTGGGGGGGATCTTGTTCATTCCTCTTCTGATCTGCCCCTGGCACTTATAGCATACTACTCACCTCTCCAGGCTTGAGCATTTCCTAAGGCTTTTTTCACTTATAGTCAATGACTGCTTTAGTAATAACATGATGTCCTTCCAGGGTAACTTGAAAGACTGTAAAGAGACCCCGAAAGACCTCGATATATCTATCTGGGTTGTCAGCAAATATTCCCAAATCTGTTTCTATCTGCCTTAAGTCCTGAAGTGAAAAAGGCGCATGGACCCCTATTGGTCCCATTCTCCATTTGCTACCTCTTGAAAAGGGAGTAAAGAGGGACAGAACTCTGGCACTGGAGGGGGAGAGGAGGAGCCTTGGGCAGTATTAGAAAAGGCTGATTAACTTCAGGAGGGTCTGACCCAACTGGGCCAGGACATGGTGGGCGCCTAGGTCCTAAGAGAGTTGGCATAACGCACTGGGGAAGTCCACAAGCCTTCCTCAGGGTAGTGTCTTCCCTCATTGTAAAGATCTGAACATGAGGCACCTCTGACCACTTCCTTTCTCGTTTACAAAACAGGTCTAGTTGGAGAATAGTAAAATAACCTAGAGTCTTCAGATGGCCATTACTCCCCAACTGACAGGTTATATAGTGGTCAGGCTTCTGTGCAAAAGAAAATTAAACATTTCTTTCTCGGAGTCTAAGGGTCAAATTTTCCCAGCTTTTTTTTAGGGCACGTCAGAGGAGTGGCTATTGAGCTGTGCCCCAGGCTCGAGGATGCAGCTCCCATCTGAAAAAGAGAAAAGACCGGTGTCCAGCACCTTTTGTCCTTTCTCGGTTATGTGAGGGCATCCCTCTCTTGCATGGAGAAGCTAGACATTAGTGATCAAATGTCCCATCCGACCTCAGGCTGACTGGAATTAACCACTCCTTGCCAACGTGGCCTCTTCTCTCACCATCCCTGCCCATTGCCTGTCTCTGAATAGAGGTGAAGAAAGCGCACAGGCCCTGTCCTGAGTTTCAGAATCCTAATATGCTCGCTCTGACAAGCCCTCTATTAATGTTAGGAAAGTTCCTACGCCACAATTAAGGGCTAAGTCGGATGAACCCGTTGTCGGTTTCTCCAACGGGGTGAAAGTAACGAGCAAAAAGCGAAACTGGCCGTGGCTGGGCTCTAAGCCTGGGTGTTTGGCCTAAGCTGGATGCATACTAATTAGGAACTCCTCCCTCACAGGCATGGTAACGACTCAAGATGGTCTTAACTCCCAGAGATCTGTTTGCTTTTGCCCTCCTCGCAGCTCCATTCAAGGTAATAGCAAAGGAAATGATAAAGGATCGGATTAGTCGAGGCCTTTAAAGGACTCCTGAGGAGGTCGGGCATCGCTTGTCCAGAAGAATGTAACAATGACCGATCCCAGCACAGGGAACAAGGCTGAGGTTGTAAAGACGTGACAGTAATTGGCCTAAAGCCCAAGGGGTGCTCAACTGGCTAAAAATAGCGAGAGGCAGAAAACCAGAAGTACGACATAACGGGGTGGACTTATAATTCAAGAGCGACTCCCTAAGCTTACAGAACTCGATTATGAGGACTTTAGTCCATATAGGCCTTAACGATTTTTTTTTTCTTCACAGGGCAAGGGGTCTCCTTGCGTCCAGTCCTCTTGGGGATGCCATTAAAAGATGGGATTTCCACCAAAAACTGGACTCAACGTCATTTCCTGTGAAATACTGGCTCCTAACATACCGCAGGAAGCAGGGAAGGCAGAGACAAGAGTCTCAGGAGGGGTTAGGGACAGCTGCTTTAAACCCTTCATCACCCTCCAAGAACGCACAAAAACATTTTTGTTCCTCACATGCCTTTCAAAAACTGCTTGCCTTCAGAAATTACAGTAACCTGTTATTTCCCAAATGCGTCGCAAAGGCTAGAGGACCTAGAGGAGATTTCGGGGTGGGGGAATGGGAAGGAAAGGTCGCCTTGTAACTTGCTTCACCTGTCTCCCTTGCGGGACACCCCGTTTCGTGCCTCTTGGCATACAGCAGGACGGTATAAACACCCCTGGCCAGACGGGACTCAGGAGGGCTGCCTTTTAGCCACGTGAGGTCGCTTAGGAGCTTAAAGGGATCGGGACTCCGCACTTGCTTCATGTCCAGGACACATCTCCGACTACCCACACTTGTTTCAGAGGCAAAAGAAACTGAATAAAGCAGGAAAGGCAAGCTTGCTGTCGCTTACCTTGGGAGCACTTGTGTATTGGATCAGATCTCAGACAAGCCCCCAAAAGATGAAGCTGAAAAGATGTTACCGGAATCCAGATTCTTGTTCATGCAGCAGAAGAATGAACTTCGAGAGCACACAGGCAGCAAGCAAGCAAAGTCTTTATTACAGAAAAGCAAACAGCTCCCAGGACAGCTGGGAGGGGGGAGAAGAGCCCCCTCTATTGTCTAATAGGGGTTTTTATTCCTTAAAGATAGGGGGGATACTAACATGGGGTCCAGAAAGACGTGGTTTTCTCCCATTGGCCTTGTCCAGTTACCTATATCAGTCCTTGTCCAATAGGGATTTTTTAGGGGTGGAAATGTCCCTTAAGTGTCATGGTTTCTTTGCCCTTCTCTTCGCGTAAACTGAGTCACAGGCGCTCAGTGATTAATGTCCATCTGGGCATAGGTACACTCCCTACAGTAAACAAGGCCTGTAGGGATGTTATGTTACTCGCTGGAGCCCTTGAGCTACAAATGTTCATCGATGGCCAAATCAAAGAATGCATGGAAGCCCATGCTCCTACACTAACTACCGGAGTTATTATTCTGCCTCACCTTCAGTGAAGTTGTGTTACTCATTTGTAATATAGTCAGTTCGTCAGTAATAATTTGTACTTCATTTTCGTTTCCCCTCACTTCCTGGTGGTTGTTTTTAATTTTTTTTCAAAGAACTTTTTTTTTCAATCGCCCCTCAGCATATGGAGTTCCTGGGCCAGGGATCAGATGAGCCACAGTTGCAACCTACACTACAGCTCTGGCAACGCCGGACTGCCAGATCCTTAACCAACCCATGGTGCTAGGCCAGGGATCAAACCTGCATCCCAGCGTTCCAGAGATACCACCGATCCCATTGTGCCAGAGCAGGAACTCCCGGTTGTTTTTAATTTACATAGAGTAAAATTCACTCTTTGAGGTATACAGCTCTATTCTGATAAATGCACTGAGTTAGGTATCCAACAGCACAGCCTAATACAAAACTGCTCCATTACCCCAAATTCCCTCATGCTGCCCCTTGGAATCAATCCCTTCCCCATTTCCAACTCTGACAACACTGATGTGTTTTCCTTTCTTCTAATTTTACCTTTTCCAGTTTAATGTTTTAGCGGTTTACAGTATACCAAGTATGCTTACGTTTATCTGCTGCTATTGTTCCATACTCTTAGATACTCAGTTTTTTTGTTTTTCCTTACTTTTTTTTTCTCTTTTCCAGTAATTTCTCTTGGCTGAGTTGATGCCAGAAAGATTTACCAGAATATGAGTTCTTGTTCATGCAGCTGAAGAAAGAACTTTGAGAACACACAGGCAGCAAGCAAGCAAAGTCTTTATTACAGAAAAGCAAAAAGCTCCCAGGACAGCTGGGAGAGGGGAGAAAAGCCCCCTCTCTCTATTGTCTAATAGGGGTTTTACCCCTTAAAGATAGGCGGGATACCAACGTGGGGTCCAGAAAGATGTTGTTTTCTCCCATTGGCCTTGTCCAGTTACCTATGTCAGTCCTTGTCCAATAAGGGTCTTAGGGGTGGAAATGTCCCTGAAGTGTCATGGTTTCTTTGCCTTTCTCTTCCCGTAAACTGAGTCACAGGGGGTTAGGGATTAATGTCCATCTGGGCGTAGGAACAGCCCCTATAGTAAACAAGGCCTGTGGGGACATTACTCCCTGGAGCCCTTAAGACACAGACGTTCATCAACAGTCATATCAAAGAATGCATGGAAGCCACGCTCCTACACTGACGACCTGAGTTAGTATTCTGCCTCATATTCACATGCCCACTGACTCTTTCCTTGACTACTGATAAGCCCACTAAAGGCATTATTTCTGCTTTTTCTCACTTCTAGTGCTTCTATTTAATTCTTTCCTGTGGTTTCTGTCGTTAGCTAAAAGTACCTATCTAATTTATCATGTTAAGTTTTTCACTAGAGCTTTCAATACAGTAATCATAGCTTTTTTAAATTCTCTGTCAGAAAGTTCTGTCTTATCTGACTTTGCTGACTGGTCTGTCTCCCAGCAGTGTGTTGGAGTTTTTGTTGCCTTTTTGTATGCCACTTAATTTTTTGTTGTTGAAAGCTGAACTTGTGAAGATTAGGAACCAAGGTAGTAGTTTTTATGCAAAGAAATGGGCATGACTTTCCTTTTGCTCTGCCTTTCAAGTGGGGGCTTAAGTTAGTGTAGTCAGAAATCAGGTTAGGTTGGAGGTTTGTTACGGATATGGTTACCCTCAGGGCATCACAGCCTTCAAATTCCTCTACTGGTAGCTTGTGTTTAGAATGGAGACCAGATCTCAGTATTTGCCATACTCTCAGCTTTAGGTTTCCCCTCTCTCTCTGCTGCACCTCAGAGAGGTCTCCAGGGTCTGGCCACTCTCCTGGCAGTATCCCACTATTATCTGTTACCTGATGCTTAACACTCTGATGACAGGAAACGGGAACAGGGATGTTCTGTTGTGCTGAGTAAGCGTCAGGCTTAGTCACTGTACCCCTGGGTCTCAGGGACGTGGCCTTCTCAGTGCTCCTCCTTACCCGGCTGGGGCTCTGAACATCCCACCAAGAGTAGGTTTGAATTTATGTTCTTCCCCCACGTGCAATGGGTTTTTACCAGGGCCCTAAAAGCAACAGTGATTTTTCTGCCCCTTCCCCTGTTTTCATTCAGTAGACAAAGGAAAGATCGGGATGAAGGGTCCTGGCAAAATATCTTGCTCCCTTTATAGCAACTGCTCTTCTCCCCAAGCCCTACACCATCCAGAGGATGGTTTCTCAGAATCTCATGCGTCTTCTGGAGGACCACCTAGTAGAGTTCACAGAGAAAAAGGTTGCAAGTGGATATAGACTTCCCCTCCATGTGCAGCCTCCAGAGTCTGCATCCTCTCTTACCTGCCCACATTCAACATCCATCAACTTCTTTATTCTAGCTAAATCTTACCAGTGACCAGCAGTGTGTCTGCTCCAGGTAAGTAAGGGCTCTATCTGCAGGAATCTGTTTCTCCTTAGACCTCAAGCCAGTGGCAGCCCTAGAACCTAAGCTCTCTGGTGGGTTCCAAAAAAGTCATAAGCTTGCAGTTGACTGGATTCTTTTTGGGGGGGGTCATGTTTTAAGAGTAGAAAAAATGCTCTTTCTGCACTACAATTTCTTTTTAGTAATGCTTGAACTTGTTTGCTAAAAGATAGGCTATAAAACCAAATTTAAAGCTTATTGAAAAGCCAACTTAAAAACATTCCAAATTAAAATACTCTAATACAACTTTTAGTCTTAAAACTTAGAGAGTTTTGGCTGTTCAGTAATGTGATTTTTTTTCCAGCTATTTGCTGCTATATCAAGAAAAGTCAAATATTTCCCTAACAAAATAAGTTATAAACTAAATTACAATAATGCACTTAGGTATATAAACTACACTGAGGATTCAGTCTAATAAAAAACACCTAACAGCTGATAATGATTTCTTAAAAGCATTTACTTTACATTTGACAGAATGCTTTGAGAACACCAATTATGTATTCATAGTCCCCATAATTTTGTTTTACAAAATGTATCCTCAAATCTCTTAGGAGATTACTACAGGGTTAAAAGCTGCCTCAAGATCAAAGATCAAATAGAGGGAAAAAACCCTGTAATTCTCTATAGCAGCTCATTGATCTTTCCCATCTGCTCTGCAAAAAGAAGGTGTAAGTTAGATTTGAAAAAAGAAAACCTTTTTAACTAAAAATGACAGTAAACTGATTCTGGCAAATGTTCAGAGGGAATTTTTTCTTTATGAGATCTGACTTCCTTTTGCCAAAACATAAACGATGTCAACAATAGGAAAATAAAATCCAGTCAATAAAGTACTGTCTCATTTATATCTTTCTTCCTGCAAATATATCACAGGATCAGATTTCTATAATAAAACCACACTTGTAAATAAAATTTTCATCCATCAAGAGGACTTTATAAGCACAAGCTTATGGGTGAATGATGAGAGACAGCTGGGGCGAGACAGTGAGAAACTCAGACCCAGAAAGTCTCATAATCATCAAATCATACACTTAAAAGGGGTAAATTTCACAGTATTTAAATGATATGTTAATAAAGTTGTTTAAGAAAAAAGAAAAGTGGAAGACTACTGGATCCATGTTAATGAACCAATGAGTCAATATAGAAACAACTCCCATTCTCCTTCCTATAGGAAGAGGTATACATAGGTCTCAAAAAAGATGGAGGGAGGAAAAAAATAGTCTTTTTAACAAAAAATACTGGACGGCTGGATATCCACGTGCCAAAGAATGAACTTGAACCCTTACCTCTCCCTATACATGAAAATTAACTCAGAATTCCCATCATGGCTCAGCGGTAACAAACCCAACTGGTATCCATGAGAACACAGGTTCAATCCTTGGCCTCGCTCAGTGGGTTAAGGATCCGGCATTGCCATGAGCTGTGGTGTAGGTCACAGATGCGGCTTGGATCCTGTGTTGCTGTGGCTGAGGTGTAGGTGGGCAACAGCTGCAGTTCTGATTCAACCCCTAGCCTAGGAACCTGAGAAGTTCCATATGGCACCGGTGCAGTCTTAAAAAAAAAAAAAAAGGAAAGAAAACTAACTTGATCAGGATCAAAGACCTAAATGGAAATGTTACCAACTCTTAAAAGGAAATGCAGATATAAAGCTTCATGATGGTACATTAGACAACAGTTTCTTAAAGGTACAGAAATAACAAAAGGAAAAAAAAAGGTAAGTTGAACTTCATCAAACTTAAAACTTTTGTGCAAAGAACACTATCAAGAAAATGAAAAGACAACACAAAATGGGAGAAAATACTTAAAAAATCATACATCTAATGAAGGCCTACTATTCAGAATAAAGAACTCTTACAATTCAACAATAAAGAGACAAATAACCCAACTTTAAAAATGGGCAAAGAATTTGAACATTTCCCCTAAGAATATATAAAACAGCCAACAAGCATATGAAAAAATGCTCACATCATTTATCATTACGGAAATGGTAATCAAACCACAGTGGATTACCACTTTATACCCACACGGATGACTGTAATAACTTTTTTTAATGGTAATAACAAGTGTTGCTGAGAATGTGAACTGGAACCATCACACATTGCAAGTGGAAAACAGTGCAGTCACTACGGAAAAATCTGGCAACTACTCAGAGATAAAGACAGAGTTACTATGTGACCCAGGAATTCCATTCCTAGGTGTGTGTGTGTGTGTGTGTGTGTGTGTGTGTGTACACCCAAGATAAATAAAAGCATACGGCCACACAAAAACTTGTTCACAAATGTTCACAGCAACATTATTCAAAATAGAAAGTGGAAAAAAACCCAAATGCCCATCAAATGAACGTATAAAAAAATACAGTGACACAGGCATACAATGGAATATTATTCAGCCACAAAAAGGAATGACATCACAATATATAAAAACATCAGATATTATGTTATATACTCAAAACTAAACCAATGTTATATGTCAATTATACCGCATTTTTAAAAAGGAATAAAGTACAAATGTGTGCTACAACATGAATGAACCTTGAAAACAATGTGCTAAGTGAGAGGAGTCAGTCACAAAAGACTATGTACCACATGATTCCACTTAAATGAGCTGTTCAGAACAGGTAAATTCACAGAGGCAGAAAACAGTCTAGTTGACAGAGGATAGGGAAGGGGAAAATTGGGAGATAAAGCCCTTTTTTCTGGAATAAAAGTGAAATGACATTAGTTAGTAAATAAGCAAGCTCTGCAATACAATACAAAAGGAAGAAGGCATATAGAGCAATAGTAACACCACGGTGTTCAGTTTGTAAAATTTCATCAGCCTGCATGCTGTGTGTTTGTGTATAATTTACATACATAAGTGTATGTGCTTTTATATGTATTTTGTGTACATATTATACACATATAAAAATAGTTGGATAAAGAGTTCCCATGGTGACATAATGGGTTAAGAATCCAACTACAGCAGCTTGGGTTGCTGCAGAGATGTAAGTTGGATCCCTGACCCAGCACAGTGAGTTAAAGGATCCGACATTGCTGCAGCTGTGGCGCAGGTCACAGATGTGGCTCAGATCAATCCCAGGCCTGGGACCTTCCATATGACACAAGCACAACCATTTAAAACAAACAAACAAAAAAGTTCAATTAAAACTTTTAAAGAATTGATGGGTTTATAAACAAATGCTTTTGGGGGGGTGTTTGAGGTTTCTGAAGAATATATTGTTGCTGTTGTTTTGTTTTGGATGGGTTTATTCTCTAATTCCAACTTTTTTATCTTCAGATATAAGGAAAGCTTTTCTGGCTCCACGGTTCCATTCAGCAAATCATCTCCACAAATGACACATGACAGTTTTGATATACTTCATGTAGGTCAAACAATAAATTATAATTACGTTTTAGACCCTTTAGATGGGCACTGCCCAACAGAAGTTTCTGTTGTGGTGGAAATGGTCTATATCTGCAGTGGCCAACAGAGGAGCCACTAGCCACATGCGGCTACTTACCGCACACTAAAATGCAGTATGTGGTTAAAGTACTAAATTTTGTCATTTAAATCAATTAAAATATAAATAACCACAAGGGGCTAGTAGCTACTGTACTAGACACTGCAGCTGTAGATAAGAGCCAGTATTTTCTGCTTTGCAGACATCAAACTGTGCTTCATTTCTGTCAGCAACAGAACATTCTGAAGTTCCTGACCCACTGTAACTACCAGAGGCCCAAGAAGAAAGAACCTCTGGATAGCACTTCTCCCAGGAGAAGATCGCCTTCTCTTTCATTATTACCAAAAGACTACAACGAATACGTCTGTAAATTTAAGACTACAATTATTAAAACCATCTAAAGAAATCACTAAAAAAGAACAGCTCCCACTTAGCACGCAGACAGGCTATGGTGTGCACATAGAAAACAAAAGGCCTCTTTCACACAGGGAACTAATTGCTAGTTAAGACTTGAATATGTTAAGTAAGGCTGTAAATCACTAAGTCTAATGAGACCTTTGAACAATAAAATTTTCACAACAGTAAAATCCTCCTAAGGAATGAGAGTTACACATTTCTCTAAATCAGTATCTACCAAACTACGTTTTAAGAAATAATAGCATAAGCCACTCCCTACCCAGGGCAGCCCGTTCTCTCTCTCTGAGGACATAAATAAAACTTGCTGTACACTGGAAAAAAAACAAGGGGGGGGGAAGAAAAGAAACAATACCATGTATAAAAAGTAAAATATGCTGCCAAAAGAGTGCTCAGGGTTAATCTGAGAAATGCTGGACTAAACAAAGAAAGAGTAGCTTTGAGGGGACATTTTTACACATCCTTTAATAAGGAAATGTTCACTGGGAATCTTCAGAGGGAAATGTTAAAGATTTACGAACCTATCTGACCAGTAATCATGGAAAATAAACCTTGAGTCAGTATTTCTCAAATCTGCCGGGTTTTAAGAATCACCTGGCATCAAATTACAGATTTCCGGGCCTTGAGATTCCAATTCAACAGTGCTGATGCAAGGAATCACACTCCAGGTAAGTCTTGTGGTCCAAAAAGTTTAGGAAACACCGGTCTAAGTTCATTCAGAGTATTCAAGAAAAATCTGAAACAAAATATATACATGCAAACTTACACTGACCATCACACACACCCAGAAAAAAGCAGAAAACAAGTGCTGGCAAGGAATATGAAGAAACTGAAACCCTTATACACCATTAGTGGGGGGTGTAAAATTTAAAAAATTGAACTATTACATGATCCAGCAATTACATTTCTGGATTAACTACAAAAGAATTTAAAGAAGGTTATTGAGGAGTTTCAGTTGTGGCTCAGAGGTAGCATACCCAACTAGTGTCCATGAGGACACGGGTTTGATCCCTGGCCCCACTCAGTGGGTTAAGGATCCAACCTTGCTGTGAGCTGCAGTGCAGGTCGCAGACGCAGCTCAGAACTGGCGTGGCTGTGGTGTAGGCTGGCAGGTGCAGCTCCAATTCAGCCCCTAGCCTGGGAACCTCCATATGCCGCAGGCACGGCCCAAAAAAAAAAAAAAAAAAAAGTTAAAGAAAGATTTCGGATATTTGTACACCCATGTTCACAGCTGAACTATACACAATAGCCAAAATGCGAAAGTAATCCAAGTGTCCATCTACAGGTGAATGGATAAACAAAATGTATCTATATAACGGAGTATTATTGAGCCTTAAAAAGGAAGGAAACTGTGATACTCGGCCACAACAGGGATGAACCTTGAGGAAATTATGCTGAAGGAAATATACCAGTCACAGAAGGACAAATTCCATGTAATCCACTTATACGCGCTTCCTACAGTAGTCAGATTCATAGAGACAGAAAGGGGAAGGGGAAGTTACTATGAATGGGTACAAAGTTTCAGATTTGCAAAATGAAAAGCACTCGAACCGGACGGTACTGATAGCTGCAAAACAATGTGAATGTACTGAAAGCCACTAAAGCATAAACTTACAAAGATTTAAGATTATAAATTAAATGTTACATATACTTTACTGCAACTTAAAAAGCACATAATCAGAATTACCGTTACACGGCAGAGGTCAGTGCTAGAAGCAGCCTAGAGCTTCCTGACTGCCAGGCTACTGTCCTTATTACTACCATCTCCCATCACTAAGAACAGATAGCCAGGTATGGGTCCGAATATAAAGTCGTAAGCCCAGCATATCCTAGGTCTAAGAAGATTTCATTTTCTCCAGTTCTGTTAATTTAGAATTTGTCATAACTCAAGGAAAAACTTCAAACCACCCGAATTATACAGTGTTCACTAATGCACAGAGAATATATGCAACCTACCTAAAAAATCAGGCTTCTTCAGTATTTCTAGCACACTCATTGTGCTTCTCATCTCAGGGTCTACAATTACCCATTTCTTAATTAGATGATGGAAATAAAAAGATTGACTTTTACCTTAAAGTTAAATCTCTCCACGCGATTTTTTTTAAGCTACTCCAGCAACAATGTCTAGTTCCCCGCTGTTACTACTGAGTCCAGTGTATATTTTACTCAAGATACACTAACAAATGGTAAAAATGAAGTGGCTATGTTATATATTCTAAAATTTTTATCTTCACATGAAGACAGTCATTACTACTTTCAGCTTTTTATGTGAAATTCCAATAGAAATTTTTATCACCATAGGATCAGTCAGGATTTTATCTTCTTTTAACCCAAAATGTAACACATGAGAAATAAAAATTTGATTGGCAGATCATCTAATATTACCTCAGACAGACAAAAACCTAATTTAGAAAATTTTTCAAAAAGTCAAAATAGATTCTGGGAAAGGTTTATAATGATCAGCCATCCTAAAATTATGCATTTTTTTTACACCAACCCCATTACTGCCCCAAACACCAAATGTCATCCATATATCCTGCAAAGTAAAGAGATCCTATTCCAAACTGGAGGGAGGTACTCTCAATTTATCCTCTGGCTAAAAAAAGTTAAACATTATTTCTGCAAGCATTGTGGCAGTTCTCAACAGCATTCTTTAAAAAAAATTTTTTTAAACGAAGGAAGGGAGGGAGAAAAAGGAAGAAAAGGAGAAAGAAAAAAGCTTTCACTCAAATAGTCCTGTTTGTGGGGAGTTTTTTAAACTGTAAAATAATGAGAAAAATAGAAGACGATAATGCAATTACCCACAGCAACCACTATTAAATTAATACATATAAAATACAAAGGATTTTATTTTTTAAGACCTGGGATAAATTTTTGTAATTTACTTTCATTGCTCAATATGATTATTTGCCCCATGTCATTAAATATCACTGAAAATGAATAATAATAAAAAGATCTATCACATATTATGTCCTTACCATCTGCCAAGCACTCGACCTAGCACTCTGCCTAAGTTCCGTTTTCACAAAAAAAAACCTGTGGGGAAGGTTATTATAAAGCTCATTATAGTGATAAACACAAACTGGGTGTTGATATTTAATGATATTCAGGGTTACAGGACAAATAATTACAACAGTCCTTTTTTTTTAATTACAAAGTCAAATGTTAGGAGTCTTTTCAGGAACAACCTTGTGAGATAAAAACCCTCTCCTCAAATCAACAAGTACATATCCATGGAAAAAAAAAAAAAGACTTGGAATGCATAAACTAAACTAAGTAAATGAACATATTTAAGGTGAAGTTGAGTATCACGACTCTGATGTGACTATAAACGAAAGCTTCGTGCATGACTACCATACAGGAGGAGAGACGGCTATTCAAAAAACCTGCAGCAGCTTCATGAGCTTTCAGAGAAAAAGTTCACAAAATCCCTTTTGTAATTACAGGGTTGGGGCTTTCTCATCTATGACCTTCTTTCTGAATGTCCTGGTATACTCCTTCCTTTATATTTTCCTAAGAGAGGAAGAAATCCCTTCGTGAATGGAACAATGCCCTTGGTGCCATGTGTTGTAAGGCTATCTATGCCTGTTGTTTGGTTTAAGGCCATTGGGAACTATGCACACCTGTTAGTGGGAAAAACATGTCCCTCCAATCTGGGTGTATCATGCAGAAACAAATTATAGGTAACCCTTAATCTCTGTTTTGTGCCTCTCCCCTCACACATACTACAGCCCTATTAGCAGAAATCTTTTCCCCAAGAAAGAGCTCACCTGGAGGCTCACAGAAAGATCTCTACAGAGTAATCATCGTTAAGTAAAATTCACTCTAAAATCTTAGACTTCATTCATGGACATTTTCTTATCAAAGTAACAAAATACTTCTGCTTCAAGGTCACTTCACCTACAGGGCAGAGTCATGGTTTGGAACAATGCAGCACACACCACAGTTTGTGATCACAGTGCTCCAAGTCATTTCATTTCACTTATACAGGAACCCTGTGAGCAAAGTACCTCTGGCCACTCCTTTTATGACATCACTGAAACTTCAACATTTTCAAGAAATTGAAAAGCATTCTATTTTTTGCTTTTTTAGGGCCTCACATGTGGCATATGGAGGTTCCATGGGCTAGGGGTTGAATCAGAGCTGCAGCTACAGGCCTATACCACAGCCACAGCAATGCCGGATCCGAGCCACATCAGCAACCTACACTACAACTCTTGGCAATGCTGGATCCTTAACTGCTATTTGAGGCCAGGGACTGAACCTGCATCCTCATGGACCCTAGTCCAGTTCATTAACACTGAGCCACAACAGGAACTCCTGAAAAGAATCTTAGTGGCTCAAATGGAAACAATGAAACAAGGACAAAGAACTGCTTATTTCCCCTAAATTAACAAGACTGACATCTTCAGGGTTTAAGTAATTTTTTTTTTACTTGAAAAATAAATATTTAATAATAATATAATCTTTATATCTTTAGACTGCCTTGTCAAAATGGTTTAAGTAATTTTTAAATCATAAAGTATTCTCTACTGTTGAGCTTTCTCATCTGAAAAAGCAAATAGCCACAAGTCTGATATTTAAGATATGTGATTGTATTAAGTCACAGTGTCCACAGAGCCATTTTATAAAATGATGATACCTAGCATTTACTGGTTCTTTTTCAGCAGGCACAGCCTAAGCATGTTGCAAACATTAACCTATTTAGTATTCACAATAATCATATAAGGTATATTTTGTTGTCATCACCTTTTAGCAGATGAGCAAATTAAGGCACGTCTACCCAATAACTTGTACAACCAATTAAAGTCAGAGCAAGATTTGAACCCAGGAAGCTTGGCTCTAAAGCCCACAGTCTTTACCTTGAGGCTATATTGTCACCTAGAGTGGGCAAAATAAGTCTATAAAAGTTTACTTTGCATTTTCAATTAAGAATGAACTAAAGCTGACTTTCTAAGGCACTCTCACTTGTCTTAAAATTTGAGAAGTAATACATGGAGCAGTTAGTACAGGCAAAACAGTTATTATGGCACACAATAAACACACTATAAATGCTAGGTACTACAGTCATTAGTCTTTTTTTCCACTTCTCTCTCTTTAATGTCTTCAATGTTCATGTACCCATTCATTCACTCAACAAGCATAAAATGCCTACCCTATGACAGGCTCCAAAGAAAGCACTGAAGAACCAAAGATAATACATGCTCTTAAGGCACTCAAAAAATTAGCTGAAGAATCAGATTTATACACCACCACGTACTATATTGTATGATAGGTGCTACAACACACCAGGGTTTTGGGAGCACAGTACAGGTGTTACTTGAGTAATACCAAGAAGTACCCTTCCATCAGGCGAAGACAAGGTAATGTAATAACCCATTAGAGCTTAAGCACAGGGGACAAAAATAATGTGCCTTTAAGGAAAAAAAATTTTTTTTTCCTTTTCTAGGGCCGCACTTGCGGCATATGGAGGTTCCCAGGCTAGGGGTCTAATTGGAGCTGTAGCCGCCGGCCTACACCACTGAGCCACAACGGGAACGCCTGGAAAATTTTTTTTATTAAAAGACTTCTCATTAAAAGTTTAGTGAAGTAGGAGTTCCCCTCATGGTTCAGTGGTTAACAAATCCGACTAGGAGCCATGAGGTTGCGGGTTCGATCCCTGGCATCACTCAGTGGGTTAAGGATCCGGCGTTGCCATGAGCTGTGGTGTAGCTGCAGATGCAGCTCGAATCCCGTGTCGCTGTGGCTGTGGTGTAGGCCAGCGGCTACAGCTCCCATTAGACCCCTAGCCTGGGAACCTCCATATGCCATGGGTGCGGCCCTGAAAAGACAAAAAAAAAGTTTAGTGAAGTAAAAACTAAAGTAAAAGGAGTAAAAGGAGTCACATAGAAAATGAGGAAAGGAAAGGGAATATTATGATAAAGAAAAGTATTGATGTGGAACTGAGGTTAATTTTATTTACTTTTTGTCTCTTTTTTTTTTTTTTAGGGCCACACCTATGGCATATGGAAGGTCCCGGGCTAGGGGTCAAATAGGAGCTGCAGCTGCCAGCCTACACCACAGCCACAGCAACGCCAGATCTGAGCCTTGTCTGCAACCTACACCGCAGCTCACAGCACCACTGGATCCTTAACCCACTGAGCAAGGCCAGGGATGGAACTCACATCCTCATGGATACTAGCTGCATTCGTTACTGCTAGGCCAGAATGGGAACTCCTCAATTCCTTTGCTTTTCCATCTCCAAAAACAATAAAATCCTCTTAAATCTTCAGGTTGACATCTTAAAAATTTTTGATTTGGCTGCACCTGAGGCATGTAGAAGTTCCTGGGCCAGGCACCGAACCCATGCCACATCAGTAACCCAAGCCACTGCAGTGACAACACTGGATCCTTAACCCACTGTGCCACAAGGGAACTCAGACATATTAAATTTTTATCACAAATTTAATGAAGGCAAAGAACATAATTTCAGAGATTACATATATGTAATATATATGTACGTATGTATTCTATTTTTCCAGCTTTAGTGAGGAAAAATTAACAAACAAAAATTACATATTCAGGGTGTATAACATGATGATTTAATACACATATATATTGTGAGATGATTACCACAATCAAAAACACACCCATCACCTTACATAGTTAACTTTTTTTGTGGTGAGAACATTTAAGATCTAGTTTCTTAGCGAATTTCAAGTATAATACAGTACTATTAACGACAGTCATCACACTATGCATTATATCTCTAAAGCTTATTCATCTTACAACTGGAAGTTTGACTAACATCTATCTCCTCATTTCCCCCACTCCTTAGCCCCTGGCAACCACCAGTCTGCTCATTGGTTCCATGAATTTGACTTTTTAAGATTTCACATCTAAATGATATTATACAATATTTGTCTTTCTGTGTCATCTGGCTTATTTCACTTAGCATAATGTCCTCCAGGTTCATACATGCTGTCTCAACAGGCAAGATTTCCTTCTGTTTTATGGGTGAATAATATTTCACTAGGGTGTATGTATGCACACACACACAATATATTTTGTCGTAACCCTGAGAACTATAGATTTCACTCGTTTAGCTAATGAAATATGTCTACCAATCTAATTGCTAAGCATGTCCTCACTGTCAAATCAATAAACCAAATCAACTTACTAGCAGTCACAAAAGCCTGTGCACTTAAATGTGCTAAACTGCCTAGGGTAACCCCACTCCCACCCCACAGCAATCAAGTCCAATTCCAAAGAAACAAGGTATGGAAATCTATCGTACAGTTGTTACCAAAATAAGGCTCTGTCCCATATGAGTCTAGCCAAAGCTCTTTGCTTTGCTATTTACAAATTCTCGCTCAGGAGCTAAGAATTGTCAAGTGGTCCCTTTATTGGGAGAACCAGAGGTTTTTATTCCCTGAGGCAATCAACTACTGAAAGATTAATGCTGCGAAGCAAGAGTGACTCAATGAAATGAGAGAAAAGCGATTTGTGAAGGGAAAGGTAGGAAAGGAGAGTCCGGCCAACCACAAGAGCTCCCGGGGAACCACTTTCAGGAAAGTAAATATGTGCATTGAGCAACTAAGTGCCACTTAAACTACTTCTGCATGCCAAATCCCTGTAAAGCTCCCATGAAAACACCAGGTGTCCATACACTCCAGGCTGAAGACCACTAATCTAAGAACAGCTTCACAGTGGAACTCAAAATTGAAAGCTAGGCACACCAACTGTGAAAAGTATCAACCGTTATGTCCTAAGCAAAGAAGCAGAATCAAGATACAGGGCAACAAGGTGGAAGCTATAGGATATGTAGGTTCAAATTAGGAGTAAAGAGCTTGGACTCTGGAATCATCAGGTTTAGGGTTTGGATTCCAGCTCCACCACCTCAGAGTCCTATGACTTTAAATAAATTCCTTTATCTCCTTTTTCTTGGCAGACCTTTACTGAGATATAATTGACATATAACACTGTATAAATTTAAGGTGTACAACATAATGATCTATACATATACATACTATGAAACGATCACAATAACGTTAGTTAATACATCCATCACCTCAGTTACAAACTACGTGTGCGTAGTGAGAACTTTTAAGATCTACTCTCATACATACAGCATTGTTAACTATAGTCACTATGCTGCACAGTAGATCAGATTAGATTAGATTTGTATCCTGCAACTCTACTGAATTCGTTTATTAGTTCTAGCAGTTTTTTAGTAGAGTCTTCAAGGTTTTCTGTTTAGAAAACCATGCCATCAGCAAACAGACAACTTTACTTCTTCGTTTCCAATTCAGATGCCTTTTATTTCTTCTCTTGCCTGACTGCTCTGGTGAGGACTTGTACATTGAATAGGAGTGGTGAGCAGTTCCCTTCATGGCGCAGCAGAAATGAATCCGACTAGGAACCATGAGGTTACAGGTTCGATCCCTGGCCTTGCTCAGTGGGTTAAGGATCTGGCATTGCCATGAGCTGTGGTGTAGGTCGCAGACACTGCTTGGATCTGGCGTGGCTGTGGTGTAGGCCAGCGACTACAGCTCTGATTCGACCCCTAGCCTGGGAACCTCCATATGCCGCAGGTGCAGCCCTACAAAGCAAAAAAAAAAAAAAAAAACAAGGAATGGGGAGAGTGGATACCCTTTTCTTGTCGCTGATCTTAGAATAAAGGTTTTCAATCTTTTACCACTGAGTTTGATGACTGACACAGGCATATCAGTAAGTGTAGTACATCCCGTTAACAGAATGAAAGATAAAAAAGCAGATGAACATCTCAACACATGCAAAAAAAAAAAAAGTACTGGACAAAATTCAACATCTACTTGTGAAAAAAACTCTCAACAAACTGGATAAAAAAGGAATGTACTTCAACATAATAAAGGACATCTATGACAAGTTCTTGACCTCCTTAAGGCTCAGTGTACTTATCTATAAAAAGGACTGATGGTCATCATGTCATGATGATAACACTATGATATCTATAAGTAACCATGCTTCAATGAATTGTTGTAATGGTGATTAGACGGCATGAGACACTTAGCACAAAACCTAACCTTTAGTAAACATTCAGTGCATGCTAACAGCCAGCAGTCTAGGCTATGAGTAAGAGGACTTGTTAACAGTATCAAGTCAACTCAGACAAAATGGAGACTTTATTTTCAATTACAGGACTGTCCTATGTCTCTAAAACTTGGTGCTCTTTTTCATAGTTATATTAAAGTTCCTATTTTATTTTGTTTTTTAATTTTATTTGTATTAAAGTATAGCTGATTTATAGTATTGACTTCCATGAGTCTAATCTCAGACCACAGCTGAAGGAGAATACAAGAATTTTCCCTTCTTACTACTGACCTCAAGGATAAACAGCACTAATAAGATTCTGCTATTTGTTAAGCCTCTCTCAAATCTTCATCTGAATTTCAAATTGTATTTAAGGTGACCAGAGTCTAACATCTAACAGTATATGACAAAATTAACAAAGAAAATGAACTTGAAGTTAAGTTAGAAAACCCCTACAGGGAGTTTCCATTGTGGTACAGAGGAAAACAATCCAACTAGGATCCATGAGGATGTGGGTTCAATCCCTGCCCTTGCTCCGGCGTTGCCGTGAGCTGTGGTGTAGGTCGCAGATATGGCTCAGATCCCACATTACTGTAGCTGTGGCATAGGCTGGCAGCTGGAGGTCTGATTCGTTCCCTGGACTGGGAACTTCACATGCCGCAGGTGTGGCCCTAAAAAGCAAAATAAATAAATAAAGGAAGGAAGGAAGGAAGGAAGAAATAAAACCCCTACAGGTGTTAAGAACAGTCTTTTACAAACCTATCAAGTTTTACAAAACAAGTTAAATTAGGAGTTTAACTGGTTCAAGTATGAAGGGGACTTCCAGTCATTTGGCTGGGAGAGCTTGGTGCTGATAAAAACTTAATTTGCCCAAATGACCCAGACTTAATTACACAAACATTCTCACTTCCGAAATGGGCCTCAAGCTTTGCTTTTGAGTGGACACCTAAAAAAAAAAAGTCCTAGAAATGAAGGAATTAACTGAACAACTCGTAAGAGTAAGGCATTGCCAGGCATCTGTTAAAAGACTAAACAATGTAAGAACATATATATAACCAAAGAACTGCCCCCACGGGTCAAGTTAATTCAAGACGACAAGCAATTTATTCCATTTCAGACTTTTAAAATTTTGGAGTTCCCATCGTGGCTCAGTGGTAACAAACCCAACTAATATCCATGAAGACACAGGTTCAATCCCTAGTCTCGATCAGTGGGTTAAAGATCCCACATTGCTGTGAGCTGTGGAGTAGGTCGCAGACCTGGCTTGGATCTCACATTGCTGTGGCGCAGGCCAGCAGCTGTAGGTCAGATTCGACCTCTAGCCTGGGAACTGCCATATGCTGCAGGTGAGGCTATAAAAAGACCAAAATGAACAAGTGAACAAAAAATAATAAATAAAATAAAGCCTTGCTAGAACTGGTTTGTTTTTCCATCTTTACCTCCCCAATGACTCAGGTAAACTGGAGACCTAGAATGTAATTACATCAACTGCTTCTAAAAACAAAGACCAACCACTGGAAGAGTGACGAGGTACTGCACTCTCCTGTGCAAAGCTTTTATGGAAGCAGAACCCAAAATCATGGCTGATGTTATAACTGGACAAACTATGAGACAGTTTGTAGTTTGTCAGTGTAGTAAATATCACTACATGTGGCAAAAAGCAAGTAAGCAAAGAATCAAGGCATCACAGAGCTAAATCCCTAAGATACTATGTTTGTTAACTTCATTTATCCTAAAGTCAATTCTAGAAATCTATTTGTCTAATAAGAAAAGACATGACAATTCACTATATATAAACAACATAATCCTCCAAAGAATGTCAAAATGAGAGAAAATGTACTAATCTTTAGTAAATGATACTTTCCCATTTTAGATATTATCAAGAGGTGCTGTTTATCTAAACCCATTCAAACTAACTCTTTGATCTCTGCCTAAGAGAAGTTTCATTTCTAAAAATTCAATTAAAACTTATCTGTGATTTAGACTGGTACCATGTGGAGATAAGTTTTATGAACCTCTGTAAGCAGAGTCATCTGATGATGCTGCATTATTAAAACGAATTTTCTATTATGGCAGTAACACAGTAACTTAGAAATGGTATCCTAGCTAATTTCATCACACTGTAACTTAAAGTTCTCTATTTTAAGATATACAGCTTTCAAAACCAAATCCTATAAATGGAAATTTTGTTAAAAAGTTAAATGCATTATTATCGTTATAATCTCTGCTTTAGAAACTAGATTTAATTGTAAGGTAATCCTGATGTTTTGCCTTATTCTGAGAAATTGGGTGGGTTATTAAATAAGTGAATTAAAGTGTGCACTATACTTTTTTCATTCCATAAACTTTCTTAATGTTAAGTAACAAAATGCAGTATGAAAAAAAGAACACTTGTAAAATCAATACCATGACACAAACTGCTTCAAGACAAAAAAAATCAATTATTAGCTATAAAAATCAGAGGGAAATTTCAGGCTTATGATAAGATGAAAACAGTTTTAAAAATATTTGTTATTTAAAAACAAACCTATTTATAATAACCAGGATGTTATGTCTATCCACAGGGGAATGGAAAAAGATGTGGTATATGTATACAATGGAATAGTACTCAGTCATAAAAATCAACGAAATAATGCCATTTGTAGCAACATGGGTGGACCACCTAGAGATTATCATCCTAAGTGAAGTAAATCAGACAGAGGAAGACAAATACCATATGATATCACTTATATCAAATGGAATTTTAAAAAGATGACACAAATGAACTCATTTACAAAACAGAAACAGACCCACAGACTTCAAAAACAAACGTACAGTTCCCACAGGGGAAGGGTGGGGAAGGAGGGCTGCATCAGGGGTTGGGATTGGCAAAGGCACACTGTGGTATACGGAAGGTCAACGAGGACCTGCTGGATGGCAGAGCAATCTTCTCAGCGTTCTATGATAACCTTTATAGGAATGTGGATATACGTTGCTATATGGCTGAATCACTTTGCTGTACAGCAGAAACTAACATAAATCAACTATACAATAAAATTTTTTAATTTTTTAAAAATTTAAAAAAACCTAATTCTCACAGTTTCTCTCACAAATATCAGAGAGACTGACTCACTCAGTCACAGACCACATACCTGAAGTCGTTTTACCTGCCTTTTAAGATTGATTCTCTCAATACAAGGATGATTGCCTTTCCGATATTTTTTCATCCTTACAGTCTACAGAAATACCCATATAAGGAGAGTAAGAAGGACACACACACATCATAAATCACAGCGGACAGGTCAGCTTCATGCTTAGTCCATTCTTCATTCAACATCCTTTCTGAGTTCAAGGCAACCTCAGCTCCCCTCGGGGGTTAACTGCCACGTAATCATCGCCTGGATTACTGGGCTCCAGTCTCTTTTACACGCAGCTTTTTAAGGGAACTGTTTTCCTTGTTTTCTTCCCACGTCCTTCAAATAGAAAAGTTGAGGGGAAACAATACAATGATCACTAATAAACCCTTCCCCCAGATTCAACATTTGTTAACAACCTGCCACATCAGCTTCATCTACCTTTACATAAATGCATATGTTCTTTTGTTCATCCATTTCAGAGTTGCAGAAATCGTAACTCATTCCCCAAATCTGCAACATGCAACCATGATTCTTAAGATTAGTATCTCTTATATGATCACAAATTATCCCACCAAGAAAATAAACAATAATTACATAAACATTATTTAGTATTCAGTCTGTGTTCAAGTTTCTCCAGTTTGTGAAAGAACATTTAACTTCCCCCTTCAACATGGATCCAATCTAGGTTCATATATCACAACTAGTAATTATGTCTCTTTAGTTTCCTTTAGTCTAAAGAACAGCCTCTTTCTATCTCACAGACACACACACACAGTCTGTTATTTTAATGACAATGATATCTTGACAAGTTCCAGAAAATTGTCTTATTATTGTTACGCATTCTGAATTTAAGGAACTGTCCTCGGAGTTCCTGTCATGGCTCAGCAGAAATGAATCTGACTGGCATCCATGAGCAATGAGGACGCAGGTTCGATCCCTGGCCTTGCTCAGCGGGTTAAGGATCTGGCATTGCTGTGAGGTGTGGTGTAGGACAACAGACACAGCTCTGATTTGACCCCCGGCCTGGGAACCTCCATATGCCTCCTGTGTGGCCCTAAAAAGACAACAACAATAATAACAACAACAAAGTAACTGTTCTCTTGGGGGCATTTATCTTGTTTCTCTATCCTCTGGTTCCTAAAACATGAATTTGCTACAGGCTTGATTAAAGTCAAGTTAAAATTTTAGCAAGAATTACTTCACAGTGGTGATGTTCTTTCACCCACCTACACTTGGTAGGAGGGGTTCTTCTGTGGTTAAGGCAGAGCTCTGCCTTTTGTTTTTCTCTCCCCTTCCTCCGACCCCACCACCCTTTTGGAGTACCACTATGGACTAAATGCATTGCTACCTCTTTGAAATGTTACAAGCAGAGTTATTAGTCTTTCTTAATACTCAGATTGCCTCAAATTCGATAATTAGGAACTTCTTTAGGCTGCTTTTTTTTATAAACCTGAGTTTTACTACAGTATGATTAAAGTCATCTTTTTTTTTTTTTAAGTTATTTCTCTACTGAAGAAAACAGCCTACTCATTCATTCAAATTAATTCAAAAATATCTGTTAAGTATTTACCATGGGCCAGATGCTTTTTTAGGTGCTGGGGATATATTAATGAGCAACAGCATCCCTACTGCCATGGAGCTTATACTATCATTTATGAAGACAAATAAGAGAAAGAAAAATAATTACATAATGTATCAGATGTGCCCAGAAGAAAAATAAAGCAGTGCAGGGGATAGAGAATGACAAAGAGTTGACATTTTATTTTAGTCTTTTTTAGGGCCAAATTCACGGCATAAGGAAGTTCCTAGGCTCGGAGTTGATTCAGAGCTGTAGCTGCCGGCCTACCCCACAGCCACAGCTGTGCTGGATCCAAGCCGCATCTGTGACCTACGCCGCAGCTTGCAGCAACACCAGATCCTTAACCCACTAAGCATGGCCACAGATCAAACCCACATCCTCATGGATACTAGCTGGGTTCTTAATCCACACTAAGCCACAACGGAACTCCCAAGTTAATATTTTAAATAAAGTTGAGAGAGCCCTTCCAATAACATTAGGCAGGGACCCAAATGAATTTGAGACTGTAGCCTGTTAGCATCTGGAGGATGAGAAACCCAGACCATGGGAACAGACCAAAGGCCTTGCCTCAAGTCTCTCAAGATCAGCAAAAGGCGATGTAGCTGGAGTCCAGTGAGCTGGACATAGTTGCAGGATATAAGATCAGAGAAGAATGGACCTTGACATCCACGTACACTCAGAGTACAGACATGACTTGTTTTTGTTTTGTATTTTACCATAAAGAAATAATTTTTCAAGCAGGGAACTGAGCATGGTTTTGTGCGTTGAAAGGCAGCCTTAAAAAGATATGAACATGTGTTAACCTCAGAAACTTGTGAATGTGACCTCATTTGGAAAAAGGATATTTGCAGATATAATTAAGGATCTTGAGATAAGCTCTATCCTGAATTATCTGGGTAGGCCCCAAATCTAGTGGCACCTGTCCTTATAAGAGGCAAAAGAGGAGAATACAGAAAGAAGACCGTGTGAAGACAGAGACAGAGACTGAAGTTATACAACCACAAGCCAAGGAACACCTTCTAGCAGGCTTCTGTGCAGAAACTGACAAACTGATTCTAAATTTATACAAAAAAGCAAAAGACCTAAACGATTTTTACAAAGAACAAAGCTGGAGAACACACACTATCTGATGTCCAGATTTACTATAAAGCTAGAATAATCAGAACAATATATCATTAACATAAAGACAGATATACTGCAGCTCCCCAGTGGCCTAGCCATTAAGGACTGACCCGGTTGTCACCGCAGTGGCACCAGTCACTGGCCTGGGAACTTCCTCATGACACAGGGGTGGCAAAAAAAAAAAGAGAGAGAGAAAGAGAGAGAGAGAGAAAGGGACAGATATATACACCAATGGGACCGAAGAATACCCAGAAACAGACTATTTATTGCCAAATGGTTTTCTATAAAGATGTTGTAGTGGACTGAACACTGTGCCAAAATTCGTGTCCAGCCAGAACCTCAGAATATGACCCTATTTCAAAATAGGGTCTTTGGAGACATCATTAGTTAAGATGAGGTCATACTGGATTAGATGGACCCTAAACCCAGTGACTGGTGTCCTTCTAAGAACACAGAGTTAGGACACACAGACACATAGGAAGAAAGCCATGTGACAACAGAGGCAGAGAGTAGAATCAAGCAACGACAAGCCAAAAATGCCACGGATTGATGGGAGGCATCAGAAGCTTGAAAGAATCGAGGTAGGATTCTCCCCTACAACATTTAGAGAAAGCCCTGTCAAATTTTTTTTTTTTTTTTTTGGCCACACCCGTGGCATGGGAAAGTTCCAGAGCCAGTGATCAAACCCACACCACAGCAGTGACTCAAGCAGCTGAAGTGACAATACCAGATCCTTACCCACTGAGCCACAAGAGACCTCCATGACAAATCTTGACTTCAGATGTCTAGCCTCCAAAACTGTGAGTAAAGACATTTTTAAGTCACTGAATCTGCGTTATTTTAAGGCAGTCCTAAAAACTAATACAGTTTTAATTTGTAGTTGTTGTTTGCTTGGCTAGTTTTTATTGAGGTAAAAATGAGAAAAACAAAAACAAAAAACAAAGTTTACTTGAGCCTGAGTTTTACAGGCAGACCACTCCTATCAATTCCTATATTTCAGAGCAAAAAAGCCAATCTGAACCTCAACTTCTTACCTATGACACAGGGATATGGTCTAACCCGCCCTGTGGTTATTAGGATTCCTTGATGTGAAGCAGTGGTTCTCTACTTTGACATGCCTCAGAGTAACTCGCAGAGGCTGCGAAAACATCTATTAATGGGTCACACTCACAGAGTTTCTGATTCAGTGGGTCTGGGGTGAGGCCTAACAACTGACATGGCTCAATAGTTAGTTCTACATGATGCTGAAGCTGCCGCTCCTAAGACCACACTTTGAGAACCAATGCACAGAGATTGGGATAGAAGAGATGTTCAGTAAATGCTCTTTTTCCTCTACTCTTTCCTTTCCAAAAGTCAGTTATTACCCTATGAAAATAAATTTGAATGTATTATAAATCAATCTTTTATCAAGAAATGTCCATCCTTAACACATTAACTATGAGAGACTAAATATACAAAGGAGCAATATATAAATATACAAAGGACGATATATAAAAATATTACTCTGACCCAGAACCTGCAGCAGCAGCACATCCAGGGCGCCAAGCCACTATCTAGAGTGACCAGTGCAGGGACTCAGAATGCAGTCTCTAACAACCAGCCCAAGGAAGCCAAACAATAACTTCTATAACAATCAGCCCTATGGCCAGGACTTAATAACTGAGAGCTTCCCCCATTTTTGCTCCTACTTCAACTGGACCAACAGAAAAAGACAAAAACACACCCCTAACCAATCACATGGGATGTCCCGCTTCTAACTAGCTTGCCCACAGCTTCCCCATGCCAACAGCCTCCAATCAGGGCACACCTGAAGCCTTCCTTCTTTCCTCTCTTAAGGTTTCCCACTCCACTACCTGCCTTTGACTGTGACAAACACCAAGGTGGCTGATCCCTTTGTCACAGCAAGCTCTAAGTAAATAGCCATTGGTTGTTCTCATTTGGATGGTCTTTATTTAGTTCCACAACTACAACAAAAGAAGTTAAAAATCCTTATTTTACTTTTGTGGTGTTTTCACTCTGTAACTTTAAAATTCCTGAACCTGCTCTGGAACCAGAGAGACCTGGATTTCAAGACCTGGCTTCTCTAGCTAATGAAGTTCAGTAAGTTCCTTGAACATCAGCTTCCTCACCCATGTTCCCGACCAAGGGAACAATAACCACCTACTGCTTACTGCCCTGAAAAGAGAGGATGAACACCAAGAGGGACAGGGCCTGGGACAGAGCAAGTCCTCAAAGAAGTTAGCTGCTTTGATTAGACTACAGTTTTTGGCACTGAAGCATTTAATACTGTGATTCAATATTCTGCTGGTTTAGGGCTGGGAGTTAATTTTTGTTTTTTTAAGTTATGATCAGTATAGTACCAGGTACCTCATCTTAGAAAGCAAAGGATGGCATGGATGTGGTGTTTGTACTACAAGGGACAGAAAACCACCAAACCCGGTTCACGTAAAATCTTACAGATAGATTCAAAGTACACCTAGGACTGAAAAGGACAGCATTTGAACTAATAAATGATAATAACTCAAGAAACCAGGTTACTCTCTCAGGAAATGCTTGATCATCTTCATTTTTCTCTCAGTTACCTTCCTCTCCTAACAGCCTGCACGTGGTCCTTAAAAACAGCCTCCCCAAGATGATCTATAACTTGATAGGGATTTGGGTTTAAACAGGTATATGCGTTTGTCAAAATTCATCTAACAGTACACTTGAGACATACACATTTCATAATATGTATTGAATCTCTTCTCATGTCTGTCTCCCGCATCAAACTGAGACATGTCAAGGACAAAAAAGGAAATCATATTCAATTCTGACTCCTCAATACTAGTACAATGCCTAGCATGCAGCCGAATCTCAATAAATGTTTCATTATCAAAGGAAGATAAACTTAATTTGAAAACTTTTACTTACTGGCATTCATTCTGAAAGATGTGTCAAAAGTTCTCATTTTAATTAGTAATTAACTCCTAGTCAATTAATATAAACAGAGTTAAATTTTACTTATTATAAAAAGAACTATATTTATAAGCAAACAATTAGTGTTAATTATGGTGAAAACAGCTCTGGGTACATGACACTACCCCCACCTAGTGGAAATAAATGCCTATTACCATGATTGGAAACTCCAAGAAGAACGAGAATTTCCAAATTGGTTGATGGGCCATGAGCAAACATATTTCAACCATATTCACCAGGCACTTGCTAGGTTCTGAAAATTATGCCGGGTTCCATGAGGACAGTTCGTATCTATTTTGATCACTTTGTTAGCTTTTAGTAAATGCTTTGTTAGCCAACAGACTAGATTCTGGGATTTAAATGGAGATATAATCTTCAGGAAGACATTCAGCTATCCAAAACCAACAGAATTTTATCCAAATCATGGAATATTATTCAGCATGTGCATGTGTTCACACATGCACATGCACACACACGAGCTTTCAAGTCATGAAAAGACCTCGTAACCTTAAGTATATGTTACTAAGTAAAAGAAGCCAATCAGAAAAGGCTATATACTATATGTTTCTAACCATATGACATTCTGGAAAAGGCAAAACTACACATACAGTTAAAAATCCAGTGGTTGCCATCAAAACTACTATGAAGTACCACCTCACACCTGTTGGAATGGCCATCATTAATATGTCAACAAATAGGAGTTTCCATCATGGCTCAGCAGAAACAAATCTGACTAGGAACCATGTGGTTGTGGGTTCAATCCCTGGCCTCGCTCAGTGGGTTGGGGATCCAGCACTGCTGTGAGCTGTGGTGTAGGTTGCATACGTGGCTCGGATCCAGCATCACTGTGGCTGTGGCCGGCAGCTATAGCTCTGATTGGACCCCTGGCCTGGGAACCTCCAAATGCCGTGGGTGCAGCCCTAAAAGGACAAAAGACCAAAAAAAAAAAAAAGTCAACAAATAATAAACGCTGGGGAGGGTGCAGAGAAAAGGGAACCCTCCTGCACTGTTGGTGGGAATGTAAACTGGTACAACCACTATGGAAAATGGTATGGAGGTACCTCAGAAAACTAAATACAGAGAACTGCAATATGATTCAGCAATCCCTCTCTTAGGCATATATCTGGACAAAACTTTCCTTGAAAAAGATGCATGCATGCACCCATATGTTCACTGAAGCACTATTCACAAGAGCCAGGACATGGAAACAACCTAAATGTCTACCGACAGATGAATGGATTAAGATGTGGTACATGATGTGGTACGAATCCGACTAAGAACCATGAGGTTGCGGGTTCGATCCCTGGCCTTGCTCAGTGGGTTAAGGATCAACGTTGCCATGAGCTGTGGTGAAGGTTGCAGACACGGCTCGGATCCCACACTGCTGTGGCTGTGGTGTAGGATGGCAGCTATAGCTCCTATTAGACCCCTAGCCTGGGAACCTCCATATGCCGCGGGTGCAGCTCTAGATAAAAAGGCAAAAAGACAAAAAAAAAAAAAAAAGATGTGGTACATATGCACAACGGAATACTACTCAGCCACAAAAAAAACAAAATAATGCCAATTGCAGCAACATGGATGAAGATAGAGACACTCATACTAAGTGAAATAAGGCAGAAAGACAAATTCCATATGATATCACTTATATCTGGGATCTAATATACAGCACAAATGAAACTTTCCACAGAAGCGAAACTCATGGACTTGGAAAACAGACCTTTGGTCGCCAAGGCGAGGCAAGGAGGGAGTGGGATGGACTGGAAGTTTTAGGTTAACAGATGCAAACTATTGCATTTGGAGTGGATAAGCAGTGAGATCCTGCTGTATAGCAATGTGAACTATATCTAGTCACTTGTGATGGAACATGATGGAAGATAATGTGAAAACAAGAATGTATATATATATATATATATATATATGACTGGGTCACTTTCCTGTATAGTAGAAACTGAGAGAACACTGTAAACCAATTATAATGGAAAAATAAAAATTATTTTAAAAAATCAGTGGTTGCAAGGGGTTGGGAGGAGGGAGGGATGAACATGCAGAGCACAGGATTTTTAAGACAGTGTAACTATTCTTTGTGATATTAGTGTAAGCAAGTCATCATACAGTTGTCAAAATCCACAGAATGTTTAACCCTTATGTAACCTAGAGACATGAGATGATAATGATGTGTCAGTGCAGGTTCATCAATTATAACAAGTGTACTCTCTGGTGGGAGAGTCTATGCATGTGTACAGACAGGGGGTATATGGGAACTCTGTGCTTGCCACTCGACTTTGCCTTAAGGAGTTCCTGCTGTAGTGCAACAGGTTAAGAATCCCGTGCTGTCTCTGCAGCAGCTCAGGTCACTGCTGAGGTGAAGGCTCCATCCTCCGCCCAGTGCATTGGGTTAAGGATCTGGAGTTGCTGCAGCTATGGTGGAGGTTGCAGCTGTGGGTCAGATTTGATCCTGGCTAGGGAACTTCCCTAAATCACAGGTGCAACCAAAAAATAAAAAAATTAAAAAAAATTAAAAAACTGTTCTTTAAAGAAGTCTATCTTTAAAAAATAAAATTTTCTCTGATCTTCAAATAAGCAAACCCACATCTAACAAGCACATCAAAAGTATGATCGTTTTTTAAACACCTATGTAAAATGCTCAGTAAATGCCATTTCCTCACCTCCATGGCACAACCTCACCCCCACACCCAAAGCAGCTGCCATTAACTGGCTATAATCGAGTTACTGTTTCTTCATCTGTAAAACTAAGATAGCTAGACTAAATCTTGTTCTCTTCCTAATTTAAGATTTTTAAAGACTAATACAAGTTAAACTTTTCTAGGGCACAAAGGAAGAAGGGAAACTGTCAAATATTTACAGCATCACACTGACCCAAAAATCTGACAAAGAATCCATAAAAATTACTGCAAAAACTTTAAAAGTGATACCAAAAAGAATTCCCAGGGGTGCTCTAAATGAATGATATGAGCACAAAGTTTTCATTCCCAGTAACGGAAGGACAGTTCAATATTAAGACATTTATTCATGTAAATAATTATATGAAAGGGTCAAAAAAGAAAAGTTAATGACCATCTCAGTAAATGCCAAAATGCATATTAAAAAATTTTAAAGCCACTTCTGATTTTAACCCTTAGCAAAACAGCAGTAGATGACCTTTCCTTAATTGAAAAATGCAAAATGTGGTATCAGTCCACAACTTTCTAATGTTTCATTTGAAACATTACTGAAATACTAAACTTATGAACTATCAGAAGCATTTATACTGAAGTCTGGGAGGAATAAAGAAAGCTCATCATCAGTTTTTAATATTGATCTAGAATACAGGCAATGCAAGGGGGAAAAAAGATGGTAAGTTTTTGTTTAACATTTTTGTGATTACTATGTGGCAGGCACTATTATAAGCATTTTATAAATATTAAATCACTTAACTCATATAATCTTCCTAACAGTCCTATGAGGTAGTACTATTATTATCCCACTGTACAGATGAGGAGATAGAGGCACAGAGAACACAAGTAACTTGCCCAAAGTCACACAGCTAGCAAGTTAGTAGAGATGGGATTAAAACCCAAGCAGTGCCCAAGAGCCCATGCTCTTCAGCACCATGTTATGTAAAATTTGATACTACAAGGGAGAAGAGGAAATCATCCTACAATATAGCTAAAAACCGGGAGGGCCAAAGCTGAAATGCTGTTAGAAATGAGAATTTACAAAAGTGGTTGATTACAAAATCACATAAAAAGTCAACAGCATTTCTACATGTTAACAGTAAAAACTTAGAAACTATATTTTTTAACAAAGATGCCATTTACACTAGTGACCAAAAGACTCTAACTGGAAATAGAAATATACGGGTCCTATTTGAATAAAAAGTCACAGCTCTGCTAGTTTATCCATGAATATGAGCTCCACATTTACAGGAAGGGAGCTATTCAAACGGCATGGACTGACTCAAAGGCTCTTCAGACACTAGCTGCCAGAGGAGGCGGCCAGCCAAATGGAAAAAGGCCCACCCCTCCCCTACCTACCTAGATCAGGTGAGCACATGATCACCACAGAAGGCACAAGAGCCTGGTCAAGTAATTTACTTAGGCCCAGCCCCTCAGACCAACCCTTAACAAACTGAATCCCCTGTTTCACTAGCCCAAGAGCATGGATGGGACACAGAGTAGTTTTTCGAAAAAGTATCAGTACACCTCAACTGTGTCCACATTTTTACTATCTAAGCAAGCATCAACTCTAGGAGCAAGGAGAGGGAGGCAGAATCTGATGGAACCAATGGATCTTCTCACTGGCTCCTCTCCAGTTGAAAGGCCTTAACTGAAGTGGAGCAGTTAATGCCTAGAGATGCTGACTCACATTAAATCATAGGTGAAGACATTGTTCACAGGGTAAAAAAGAGAAATCCCAAATAAATATACAAAGACATGTTCCCTGAAAAGTAAGGATCATTCACGTAGGAAATGAGCTGACAAAGGAAACTGGGATTCTCTCTAGGGGAAATATTTTTACAGGACAGATATGCATCCATAAAGGAACTGCCATGCACTGAGATAGGAGGGAAAGCTTTCATAGTCAAGGTTAGCCCCATAACTAATCAGCTGGCCAAGTAACCGACTAACAACTTATGTAATTTTTACTATGTGCACAATTCTGCAGCAGTTCTAATTTTAAAAAGATATAGTTCCATCAAAAGAAATATTTATTACATGGTTGGGGAGAAAGAACACAAACGAAGAGAACACAAAGCAATACATGAAATGGGTAAGGCAAACTAATAATGGAAGGTTTTCTCTCTCTGCTTCCCCACATATATGTTTTAAGAATAAAAATACAAGAAGTCAGTCAGAATAGAATTTTATTGCCTTCAACTTTCAGAAGCTGAACAGATTTGAAGCTTTTTCTGTAGCAATGGTAACAACTGACCAGAGATGATTAAAAACAAACTACAACTTTAAAGAAATCTCAGTAATGTTTATCTCCTACTCATCAAAGCATATTCCCTAATTTAATTAACCACTACTATATACACAAGACACTGTGCTAGGTTCCCACTGATTGAGCCTACTGAATTTGAAAATATCAAAGAATTCTTACATAAAAGCAACAGGACTAAAAGCAAGTTCGGAGGGAAGCTCTTTAACAATGAAAACTGGGACTGAGATTCTTGAGTTTAAAAATAAGCACACTTAGCTGTGTAATAATAAGCTCTACTTTAACACTACTAGGATAAAAACCAACGATGAGAACAAATTAAGTCCTCCCATCCCTATGACACACTTTACAATACACTGCACTTCTACAGTGATACTGGTGACAGTTCACATTAATTCAACAAACATGTCCTGAGTTATAATGTAACACTGCACTCGGTGCCTGAAATGTGAAGTTGAATAAGATGTGGACCCAGTTTGTAGTGTTTTTAAATAAAGAGACAGGCAAGGCCAAGCCCTTGATCTGAAAGAGTTAGAGTTGTTTCAGAGTTCTTTCCCTTCATTGGGGGGAAAAAAAACAGTATGTCTTTAAAAGCAAGGTTCCTTGAAACAGTCCTGTTTTTCCAATCATTAACTACCTAACCAAGAGGCTACAAAGCCGGAAAATCACTGCACTTCACTTTTAAGAAATTAATGGGATATTAATTGGAAATAAAAATTAAATATGTTTAAAACTGTAATGCTGTACTGGTTCAATGTAAAACTATGACATCCTACATCAAGAAATTTTATTTACACAAAATCTATTACACAAAGCAAGAAATAACCAGCTAATATTTCATGGTATTATTACCAAGTATAAAGAGGTTTCCAGTAAGAAATACGCTCTATTAAAAGCTTTAGGGATACGGAGCCTTCATATCCTATAGAAAAGGCAGATACAGCCTCGAGGCAAAAATGCTTAGAAGTGATAGAAAACCTTCTTTACAATTTGCAGCTAGGTTATTACCCATGATAAATTGATAACCATTCATTAACTTTGAGAGCAATAGACAACTGGCAGGCTATTTCATGCCTCAAAGAATTTATGGCAAAAATGACAGGTGACTTTGAATTCAGAAAATAAAATGGATTCTTGGAAACTGTTACTTTCATGCATTCTTCTTTTAAATAAACTTGGAAGCAGATATAGATATTTGCTGATAATAAGAATTAAAGGTCATGATTTTCTACATCAATGACAATAGGATAAATGTTTATCAGTTGTATCAGTCTGTCAATCAACATGTATGTGAGTCAGACATTTAAAGTATATCCTGATAGACAATTCACTCTGGGTCAAAAAAAGGAAGAATTATGCAAAATATACATTAATAACCTAAACTAATACAGAGTACAAGATTTAGGGATTATGTTCTCCCTGGCTGGGACTTCCTTGCCACCTACCACAACACTGGTGTTCCCTAGTCAGGGTTCTTGCCTGGTTCTATTTTCTTCTCTCTCCCTGTTCCCAAAGTGATCTATACCCAAAGGCATCAGCTATCACCTGTACACCATAATCCCCAGGATTAAATTGACTGTCAACCTGAGCTGTTCATCAGCATCACCCCAGCAGTTTATAAAACACACCAAGCTGGGTCACTATCCCACATTCCTTAAATCAGAATCTCTATGAGTAGCAACAAATCATGGGTTTGCTACTGTTTGGTTTCCCCTGCAGGTAAGCAAGGTCCAGACCTACTGCTCGTCTAGATCCATCACTTTAGCCCTCACCTGAATATCTCACCAATACCTCAACTTCTGTCTGACACACTCATCCACCAGCACTAAGTGAGAGCATTTTCCTCTTCTCTTCCTTAACTGGCCCCAGAGGCACTAGGAAGTCCATCCTCCAAGGTTCCACAGAATTCTGCCCACGCCCCCATTAAAGCATTTATTATAACCGACTGTGTATATGTCTATCATCCCCATAAGACTGGATCTTTTTTTTTTTTTTAGTATCAAAAACATCCACGAATGGGTGGCATCAAAGGGTGACTGACAGCCACAAAGACTAGTCCTAAGAAGAAGTAACCACATGACTAGAAAACAAGATACACCAGCTAAGGCTAAGGGATGATTAACCAGGAAAAGACAGGATGAAAGTAATAAAGGAGAACCAGGGGAAGAGGATGGTATACCTGAGCCTCAGCTTTATTAGCCTCCGCCCCATATACTTAAAGGACCCAATTCATTAAATCTGACCCTGTGCTGGGAATAAGTGGTCCTGAAAAGTCTATCTACCCAAAGTATATCGAATTTAAGTTCTTTTCACTCTCACTGCTACAGCCTTTGGATGGAGGCTTCACTGCCTTTTGCCTAGACTTTAAAACAGCATCTTGGAGTTCCCTGGTAGCTCAGTGGGTTAAGGATCCGGCATTGTCTCTGCTGTGGCATGGGTTTGATGCCTAGCCCATGAACTTCCGCATGTCTTGGACATGGCCAAAAAAATAAACAATTTTTAAAAATTGAACAACATCTTATTTCATGCCCACACTCCTATCCCTTGTTACTCCAGAGTTACCTTTAAAAGAACTGACAGTTACCTTTAAAAGAACTCTCCTCCCATTATTCCTTCTTTGGAATTCTCCTGGAGCTCTTAGAGGATTAGTCCAAATTCTTAGAGAATTAGTCCAAATTAGCTTAGTCCAAATTCTCTACTATGGCTTATAAGGCCTTTCTCAAGCTGGCTCTCACCAGTCTTTCCAGCTATTCTCCAACCATAGCCATTACGATATTCACACTTCATCAGTTCCCAACTTAGTTCCTGTACACAAGCTGTTCTTCTTGTGTGCCCCTTCCCAAGTTGCAAGAGGCACCCCTGCCCTTCAGTTCTGTAAGACACCTTGAATCTTTTTAATATATTTCTCTTTGCTTAAGCTAGTTCGAGCTGGTTTCTGTTACCTGAAAAAGAAAAAAAATTGGCAACCCATTACCCATCCACCTTCCAAATTTCACAGATCCTGAAAAAATCAGCTCAAATGTTACCTCTTCAGTGAGGCTATAGCAAATGAACACATTCATTTACTGATTCCTCCCCAAAGTTCTTCTGGAAGCCCTAATATGTGACAGGCACTAGCATACACACTCCTTCAGTACTGCGCTCAAACTTGAGTTATGACAGTTATAATGACGTTCTAAGAACATCTGTGATTTTTTTTCCTTTTGTCTTTTTGCCTTTTTCTTTTTCTTTTTTTTTTTTTTTTGTCTTTTTTGCCTTTATGTAGAGCCGCACCCGCAGCATATGGAGGTTCCCAGGCTAGGGGTCTAACAGGAGCTGTAGCTGCCGGCCTTCGCCACAGCCACAGCAACACAGGAGCTGAGCCGCATCTGCGACCTACACTACAGCTCAAGGCAACACCGGATCCTTAACACACTGAGCAAGGCCAGGGATGGAACCCGCAACCTCATGGTTCCTAGGTTAGATTCGTTAACCACTGAGCCACGAAGGGAACTCCCAGAACATCTGTGATTTTATCTTCTCCGTCAAGGCACGCCTTTCTTGAAGATGAGAACCATATTTTCTGGTCCAGCTCTCTTGTTTTTCTGACTCTGGATCCAAGAGGAGCCCAGCATACCAGGCTATGCCTGGTAAAAACTCCCTCTGACGTCAGTTCATAACTGTGGGGGCCCCGGATCAGGCTACGAGGACTGACACTGGCCTGAGCCCAGAGACAGAATACAAAGAGTGAACCAGAAACTGAAGAAGAGTTAAAGAAGGTCTTCATCCCAGACGAGAAGGATAGGGAGGTAAAAGTAACAAAAACAGGGTAGGTAGAGATGGAACTCAAGTATAGAAAAATTGAAGAATAAATTTGAACTAACATCATGAACACAGCTCATCAATGCATTACTGTCCTGAAACAGGGCCATACCCTTCAAGGGGCAAAACCATTCTAAATATATTTTATTGATCTTTGTAACCATCCTATAGCTTAACCTAGTAACAGGAATGGGTGCTACAAATGTGTGCTAAATTAATTAACACTTTTGCAAGCAATGATTATATGTGCATACATGTATGCAGTGCACATTTATATGATCCAGAAGGTTAAAAAACAAAAAAACACTGGAAACACTACATTTTAGAGCAGGATGTCAGAGGCGATCTAATCTAAAATCAGTGACTTGAGATTACCAACATCCATCATACAATATATATCAAGAGACTAATTTATTCTACCATATACAAGTCACATGCAATACAAAAAGCTGGACTGAGATATAAAATCAGGAGCTTTGAACATAAATTGTCTATCATGTGGACTGAGCACCAGACCAAACCATTCTGCAGCAAAACAAGCACACAAAAAACAAAGCAGCCAAGCAGAGAGAAGCACAGATGGAAAAAATACAGGAAAACATGCCCAGGATCTTGAAGGCTTTCCAGCCCCTAGCTTCAATCCCTTCCCAAGTTGCAAGAGGCACCCCTGCCCTTCAGTTCTGTAAGACACCTTGAATCTTTTTAATATATTTCTCTTTGCTTAAGCTAGTTCGAGCTGGTTTCTGTTACCTGAAAACAAGAAATATTACACCAAATACTAGTACCTGTGCTTTGCCTCTGCTGCCTGGATTACATCCAAGAACTTCACTGCCAAAAACATCCACTCCTTCTATAACCCCTGCTTCATTCCTTACTCCTCTTTCCAACCATCAATGCACTGCCTTACCATGAAATGTGCACCCTCTTCATGCCAGGCACCACTAGCACCTGGCAACAGAAAGATGACGAAACCATGGTCCCTGCACTCAAATTCATAACTAGTGCAGTACGTTTGTCAAAATGTGGGTCTCAACGAAGTCTGTACCATTAATTTAGTCGGTTGGTCCCAGGAAGCAATTTTTAAATTTTGAAATATATAAAAATAAAAATAAAGATAGATGGGTAAGGTTAAATACTGTTTTCTATAACTTTCAGCTACATGTTTTTTGTATTGGTAGCTGTATAATATGAATTTCTTACTGTAACTCATGAACAAAGAGTTTGAAAAATACCTAGTGGGTCCCTATTTTCTAATAACCTCAACAAACGCCAAAGAGAGGAGACAAAAGTTGTGCCTTAGAGAATCCACTGGTGCTTTAACAAAAAATAATTTTAATTGGCATATCTTTAGCTTGTGTTGATTTTACATGCTTGAAAACAGTTATTGGTTTGCCTCAAGTAGATTAAACACGCCTTCCTGTTTAGTTTTAATTAGCTAAGCAAATCCTTTTCTTTTTGCCTGAAACAGTACAAAGCAAGTTCAAATCAGCATGTCAGAATTATCACAAACTCTTAATTAGTGAACTATAAATGTAAGTTTCTGCCATACCTACAAAGAGTGCTGACTGGGTGAAACCCCAATCATCATCAGAGTAACTACTGAGTTAGCCTAGAAAAAAGACCATGAGGCAGAAGAGAGCTGAATTCAAATATTATTAAAGGCCTGCAATGACTCTAAATTATGTAAGGTAACTTTAGAAAAACATTAACTGAAGATAATGTAAGAATATTACATCAACATAAGATGAGTATATTCTATTATTTCATGTATTTTCCAAGGCTTTTGAGCCTATGAATTGGATTTCATTTCAAGGAAAACGAATTCAAACATGTTTATTCTCTAATTCAAAGGCTGCCAATCTTTATCAGATAGTGGAAGTTATGATACATTGATTAGTCAACAAGAATCTTGGGGCATTCACTTGTGGCGCAGCAGGTTAAGGATCCACTGGTGTCACTGCAGTGGCCTGGGTTGCTGCTGTGGTGGGAGCTTGATCCCTGGCCCAGGCATTATGCAGAACACCATAAATAACATGGAATGAAATGAAATGCTGACATGTAAAAATTCATCATAAAAATTGAGGATAACTTTAATGGCAGAAAATGATGTCATAAGCACATTTCCAAAGAAAAACAAAAACCTATCACACAAAGCATAGCAGTCTGTTTCCACGTTTTTTCAAAAACATACCTGCTACTTATTCATTCATTTTGTTAGGGAGAAGTATGTAACTGAAAGTTAAGGAAAATGTGGGTTAAAAAATTACACTTGAGGAGTTCCCGTCGTGGCACAGCAGAAAGGAATCCGACTAGGAACCATGAGATTGTGGGTTCGATCCCTGGCCTTGCTCAGTGGGTTAAGGATCCGGCATTGCCATGAGCTGTGGTGTAAGACGCGACTTGGATCTGGCGTTGCTGTGAGCTGTGGTGTAGGTCACCGATGCAGCTTGGATCTGGCGTTGCTGTGGGTAGCTGCGATCAGACCCCTAGCCTGGGAACCTCCGTATGCCTCGGGTACGGCCCTAAAAATCAAAAAAAAAGAAAAAATTAAAACTGAGAAAATGTCCTCACAAATATTTTTTTTTTCTGACCCAGGAAAAGTACTTCCACTATTTGATTTCTGCTGTGGCACATACTTCTAGCTATAGAACACCCATGTTCTGGCATTTATTCTCATTTATTCTAAATAAATTGCTAATATCTGGCTAATTCCAGGGATATAAAGGTACTCACTGTTTAGAAAAGGAGTAAACATACAAACCTAATTGTAATTTAATTTGGAAAGTGCAAAGGAGGAGAGTACCTAACACAGTGTGAGGAGGTAGGGAGAGCAAGGAAGGCTTCTAAGAAGTGAATCTCAAACAAAGGGTAGAAGGTACCCAGGTAAAGATGTGTGTGTGTGTATGTAGATTCAGAAAGCCTGGCATTCTGAGTACAACCCCAGAGAGAAGAATCAGCCTGCTGGATGCGGAGGAGGGCAGGACAAACTCCTTCGGGCAATCCAGTCTAGCCAAAACAAGTGCAAGGAGGAGACAATCAGGAGATGAGCCTGGAGTTAAGGGAAGGATCAGAACTACAGGGTTACTGGAGCTTTCACTGTGGCTCTGTGAATTAAGGACCCAATGCTGTCTTGTCAAGACACTGGTCTGATCCCTAGCCTCACTCAGTGGGTTAAGGATCCAACGTTGTCGCAGGGGAGGCCACAGATGCAACTTCGATTCGACCTCTAGCCTGGCAACATACATACAACTACAGGTGCAGCCTTAAAAAAAATAAGAATTAAAAATTTAAAAATGTTTTCAGTTGTTCCTGTCTTGGTTCAGTGGTTAAGAACCCGACTAGTATCCATGAGGACATGGGTTCGATCCCTGGCCTTGCTCAATGGGTTAAGGATCCAACATTGCCATAAGCTGTGGTGTAGGTCACAGACATGGCTCAGATCTGACATTGCTGTGGCTGCGGTGTAGGCTGGCACTATAGTTCCGATTCGACCCCTAGCCTGGGAACTTGCATATGATGCAGATGCTGCCCTATAAAAAACACCAAAAAAAAAAAACTTTTTTGGAAAAAGAGAACTACAAGAGTTATAGAAACACACTAAGGAGTTTGGATATTATAAGAAATCAGGATTCTGGGGTTCCCGTCATGGCTCAGATGTAACAATCCCGACCAGTATCCATGTTCCATCCCTGGCCTCGCTCAGTGTGTTACAGGATCTGTTGTTGCCACGAGCTGTAGTGTAGGTCACAGATGTGACTTGTATCTGTGTTGCTGTGGCTGTGATGTAGGCCAGCACTGTAGCTCCGATTGAACCCCTAGTAGTCTGGAAACTTCCATGTGCCACAGGTGCAGCCCTGAAAAGACCTGAAAAAAAAAAAAGTGTGAGGAGAAGACTTAAGAAGGAAAACTGAGAATCCAGCTTATTTTTTTTTCTTTCTTTCTTTTATTGCCACCCCTCAGCATATGGAGTTCCTGGACCAGGGATCAAATCTGAGCTGCGGTTGTGACCTATGCTGCAGCTGTAACTGGATCCTTAACCAACCGTGATGGGCAGGGATCGAACCTGCGTCCCAGTGCTCCAGAGAAGGGGCAGATCCCATTGTGCCACAGCAGGAACTCCAGAACCCAGTATTTTAAACATGTTCAATTTCAAGCACCTCGGAGATATCCAGGGAGAAATATCAGACAGCTGAATACAGAGATCATATATGAATATATACTATGAATATATCATAGATTGACATCATATATATGAATATAAAACTCATATATTATATATACAATACATGTCGTACATATGTATTACATATATCATATAAAATTCATATATGAATGTATGAATATAAAAGAGAAGCCTCTCGGAGTTCCCACTGTGGTGCAGCAGAAAGGAATCCGACCAGTATCTATGAGGATGCGGGTTCGATCCCTGGCCTCACTCAGTGGGTTAAGGATCCAGCACCATGACCTGTGGTGTAAGCCCGAAGCTGGAGCTCTGATTGAACCCCTAGCCTCGGAAATTCCATGTGCCCCAGGTACAGCCCTGAAAACAACAAACAAACAGAAAAAAAAGTCCACTGAAACTATACTTTGGGGAATCACTAGTATATAACTGATTGCAACAACGCCTGAGATCACCAGAGGAAATGAAAGAATGTGGGCTGAAAAGATGGTCCAGGAACAGGCACTGCAAAGGTCTAATATCTAAACTTAGATGTTAGAGAAAGCCTACAAGGGACACTGAAGCCTTCAAGTGTAAACTAAAGCTTTTCAGAAAATTGCTTGTGCAAAAGAGACAATAATACACTCAGTAGCCTTAGGAGACAAGAGGCTAAGGCAGAGGGGATGCCATCTTATTTTTTGATGGAAGACAGTATCACATGTTTAAGTTCTGGTGGGAATGAGTCCGTATTGAGAAAAGGGTTAAAGATCCAAGAGAGATAGGCTAGGCTACAGTCTAAATTCCAAGGCAGCCGTAAAATGGGCCCCTCCCTCCCAGATGGTGTCTGCTTACACAGTTTGTGTGACTTTAGGGTAAGGGCCGTGGTTGAAGAGGTGGTCTTGGAGCCACACAGTATCCATCAGGTTCTCACAGGTTTCCCAGCCCACTGGGTGATGGCTAATCTGGACAGCCATTGAGGTACAAATGAGCCTGTGTGGCCTTCCTTTTTTTCCCCCAGGGATCTATGAATGTTTCTTTATTGTGAATAAGGTCTTACTTGATCCTGTAGAGGCAAGCAAAGAAAAAAAGATTACGGTTTTGTTATATAAACTTTCCTTAGCTTGATTTGGGGGATTTGAGATTGATACTGGGTATACCTTCTTGCTTGAGGAAACAAATTCCTTGAAAGTGAGAAGAACAAAATGCAAGGATAAATTAAATGAAAAACAAATAAATGATTTATAAATAAATGCAAATTAAATAATAAAATGAAAGGCTCTCAGCTAAACCTCTTATTTTTTTTCCAGATGATACTGTCCTTGAAGATGACAATAAGGAGAAGATAGAAAACTACCCTTCAACAACAACCAAAAAATGGTAATTACGTGAAGTGAAGGATATGTTAACCAATCATACTTGGTAAACACTGTGAGATATATACATGTATCACAACACTGCACACCTTAAACTTACACAATATGTCAATTATATATCAATAAAGCTGGGGGGAGGATGCCCAAACACCAATTGAAGGATTCTTGTCAAAATCTGTCTCATCAAACCCAATGGATATGGCAGGAGATGGTATTCTAACCAAATAATTTGGAAATTTGGATCCTCTACCTAACACTGTGAATTGTTTCAGGAAAAAAAAAAAAAAAGGACTAATTCACAAACCTGGTAGTAATGCACTTGTAGGAAGTACACTGCCATCACTCTAGATGATCAAAATATGATAGCATCTACTTCTGGAACAGTGTCAAATACACTGCTAATATCCCTCCCTATGGCAGAGGGCTTCAACACTGATAATAAAACATAAATTAATGAAGGAAGTCCAAACGTTTGAAAGAAACACTGAAAGGACATCTATCATCCAAACACTAGGAACTTAGTATCGTGCCATTATTTAGGACAAGAGACACATAACATTTGACAAAGCAGAGTTTTCATATACTACAGGATGGCTCTTTACCTTGACAAAAAACTCCCAACATAACTTTTTAAAAATTTCACATACTATTAAGCTCATTTTTTGATGTACAATTCTATAATTTTTCATAAATGCACAGATGCAGAACAGTGATATCACCTCCCAAATGTTCTTGTCGTACTCCTTTGTGGTGAATCCATCTCCACCCCTTACTCCTGCTGAGTGGCCTTTTGGGACACTGTGCCAGCACACACCACAGGGGTCCACGGCCACTGTCATCTGCCTTTGTTCATTAAGTCACTACACAAGGCAGCCTTTTCATTCTAAGCCCAAGTCACTGCCTACCACTGACCCATTCAATATCTCCACAGTCCATCGTAAGAGCAAAAGGGAACTTCCGGAATCCCAGCATGACAACTGTAACAGCCATAAATAACCAGAAATATTGTCATATTTAGCCAATATCCTTGGCCACCCACCAGAGTGGCCTCTGCTGCTGGCCATCACCTCCCCACCGTCACCTATCAAACACACCTCCCAAACAGGTGAAGTCTTACCAACTACTTCTTTAATCTGGGCCTTTTTCCTCTTCCCACAATTTCCTCTAGTTGGAAGAAGCCCTATAGCAGTGTATTTTCCACTGTCTCATAGTCTAGGCTTGGGTGTTAGTAAATCAAAATAAGCTAAAGGAATTTAGAAAATTGGCTGATTCCAGACTGAGGAAGGAAGACACTAGATAAAGCTGCAACATTCTGTTATGCCAGAGTAAAAAAGTATTCTAAAAAATTATGAAGGCAGATCGAAAACACAGCAGCAAACTGACAATGCATGCCTCCTGATGTGACACCAGGAGAAGGACATAGCATCGTTTATATAGCACTCTGACTGGGGCTGAATAATCCAAGTCTCATCATGAAGAAACACCAAACAAGCCCTAATTTAGGAAAATCCTATAAAATAACTGGCTTGCATTATTTAAAATATTAACATCATATGGAGTTCTCGTCATGGCTCAGTGGTTAACGAATCCGACTAAGAACCATGAGGTTGCAGGTTCGATCCCTGGCCTTGCTCAGTGGGTTAAGGATCTGGCGCTGCCGTGAGCTGTGGTGTAGGTTGCAGACGCGGCTCGGATCCCGCGTTGCTGTGGCGAAGGCCAGCAGCTACAGCTCCTGTTAGACCCCTAGCCTGGGAACCTCCACATGCTGCAGGTGCAGCTCTACATAAAGGCAAAAAGACAAAATAAATAAATAAATATTCTTTCTGTCTACTACCAGCTACTCCAAAGCACACCAGGTTTAATTTGATTCATATTTAGATCACAATTTATTGTATTATTTCACTCTTTGGAATTTATTTCCCTTAATGTTGTCTTGTGCAGTTTTTACTTATTCTATCTATAGCTTAGGTTAAGAAACTAACAGCCTTCTCTTCTAATTCGAACCATATGCAAATTACAAAGCTATTCTGGGACTACAAGGTGGTCTCCTGGAGCTTAGGGTAGAAGTATGAACTGGAGATACACATTTGAGAGTCATCAATTTACAGCAATGTATTACGAGACAGCCAAGGATTACCACTAGGGTTTAAACTTGGTAACAGATCTGTCTCTGGTTTGTTACCTTAAGTATGAAAAGGACAAGGAACACTTGAAGATTGAACCTACAAACTTACTTATTATTGACTCCCACCTGTCCTTAAGCCAAAAGGAGAAGAAAGTGAGGCTCCCAGTCAGAAGGAATGTCCCACAATCTCACTAACCAGTAAAGGCCACACAGAAGGAAAGAGGCTGGCAGTCATCTAGGACATTGGCTCCTAGAGCCTCTTTTGGTCAGATAGATGAGGAAGTTTTTCTGCAGTGAGAAGATCCTAGCAGGTGAGCAAATTCCAACATGCTCCAGAAAAATGCTCAGAATTTCCAGCAGCCAACAAATGTGTCCAAAAAGTTTCCCTCTCCATCGCTCCACAGCACATACACAATCTGAAGTTCAAACACTCAGAATACCATAATCAAGTTGCTCATAATTTCCAAACCACAAATTTTTTTTGTCTGCTTTTTTTTTTTTTAAGGGCCACACCCACGGCATACGGAAGCTCTCAGGCCCGGGGTCAAATTGGAGCTGTAGCTGCCGGCCTACACCATAGCCACAGCCACAGCCACAGCCAGATCTGAGCCATGACTGCAACCTACACCACAGTTCATGGCAACATTGGATCCTTAAGCCACTGAGCGAGACCACAGATCGAACCCGCATCATTGTGGATGCTAGTCGAATTCATTACTGCTGAGCCATGACGGGAACTCCCTCAAACCACAGATTTTAATTTGGTCAATCAGCTGATGATCATCTTGAGGTGGTCTCATTATATTACACCTGCAAATCAAGGAAAATGGAGGCCTAGCAGGACTGCCTCTGCTACACAAGATATTCAAATGAATGAGACTGGATAAATTTACCTGAGAGCACAGAAAGAAGACTCAAGATTGTACCTGAGGTACTCCACGTTTCACAGACAGGTAGAAGAAGCAGACTCAGCAAAAGAGACTAAAAAGCAGTAGACAGAAAAGAGGGAAACCAAGAAGGCGTGGTATTATGTCCAAGACAAGAGAAGTAGGTATTTCAAGAATAAGGGAGACATTAGGGAAACGCAAATCAAAACCACAAGGAAATAAATTTCTAACCCACTCTGACGGCTATAATCAAAACAAAGATTACAAAGATGTGGAGAAATCAGAACCCTTGTGTATGCTGGTAAGAATGTAAAATGACACAGCCACTTTGGGAAACAATCTGGCATTTCCTCATATGATTAAACACAGAACGGCTACATGATTTCAGAAATTCTGGCCTTATACACTGAAGAAAACTGAAAATGTCATTTGGGGCTAATAGATGCAAACTATAGATCTGGAATGAATAAGCAATGAGATCCTGCTGTATATAGCACAGGAATCTAAATCCAGTCACTTGTGATGGAACAGGATGGAGGACAATGTGAAAAAAAGAACGTATATGAACAGGTCACTCTGCTGTACAGGAGAAACTGATAGAACATTGTAAATCAACTATAACAGAAAAAAATAAAAATGTTTAAAAAAAACGAAACTGTCCACATAAAAACTTGTATATGAATGTATGAATGTTCATGGCAGTCTTATTTATAATAGCCAACAGGTAGAAACAACCCACATGTCCATCAACAGTTGAATGGATAATCAAAATGTAATATATACATACAATAGATTATTCAACCATAAAAAGGAATGACAGTACATGCTACAACATGGATGAACCTTGAAAACATGCTAAGTGAAAGAAGCCAGGGAGTTCCCATTGTGGTGCAGCGGAAACAAATCTGACTAGTATCCATGAGGAAGCGGGTTTGCTACGTGGCCTCACTCAGTGGATTAAGGACCCGGCGTTGCCATGAGCTGTGGTGTAGGCCACAGACGTGGCTACGATCTGGCATTGCTGTGGCTGTAGTATAAGCTAGCAGCTATATCTCTGATTTGACCCCTAGCCCAGGAACTTCCATATGCCACAGGTACAGCCCTTAAAAAAAAAAAAAAAGAACGAATATCAAGAGGAGTTGGTTGCACAGCATTGTTAATGTACTAAATGCCATCGAACTGTCTACTTTAAAATGGTTAATGCTGGGAGTTCCCACTGTGGTGCAACAGGATTGGCAACATCTCTGCAGCACCAGGACACGCGTTCAATCCCTGGCCCAGCAGAGTGGGTTAAAGGATCTGGCATTGCTGCACCTGCAGCACAGATCGCAACTTTGGCTCGGACCTTATCCCTGGCTTGGCACTCCATATGCCTCGAGGTGGCCAAAAAAGAGTTAACGTTATGTAAGTTTTACCCAAATATGAAAAGCTTTTAAAATCCTATATTAACCCATAACAATGTATTCTTTATTTAAGTCCTAATTTGAACAAACAAAAAATGAGACAAGTCGAGAAATTTAAACACTGAAGGAATGTTCAGCAATATTAAAGAATTACTGAATTAACTATTCTAACAAAATTTTTTTTTTGGCTTTTCTTCTTGTCTTTTTTGCTTTTTAGGGCTGCACCCATGGCATATGGAAGTTCCCAGGCTAGGGGTTGAATCTGAGCTGCAGCTGCCAGCCTACACCACAGCCACAGCAATGCAGGATCCGAGCCGGGTCTGCGACCTACACCACAGCTCATGGCATCGCCAGATCCTTAATGCATCCAGAGAGGCCAGGGATCAAACCCGAGTCCTCATGGTTGGGTTCATTACCACTGAGCCACAACAGGAACTCCACCATTATGACAAAATTTTGAGTATTCTTTTAAAAGAATCATATAACTTAGAGCTATATATTAAAATATTTATAGGTCAAATGTTTGATACTTGAGACTTGCTTCCTAAACTGAAGGGAAGCAGAAAGAGAGCAATCCAATCACACGCTGAAACCAATAAGGAACAATAGCCTAATGAATAAGTGGGTTTTTTAGTACTCCAGCCTCTCCAGTATTACTCCTACAGAAGAATGGCATTCTTATTTGGCAAAATTTTCTATTCTCTTTAAGTGTGCAATTGTAACCCTAACAGCCTGCCTCCCCAAGCCAAGAAAGGAAGTCAGCATAAATTCCCCAAACACCTCTGCCTCCAGACATCACCTATAACTTCACCAAACCTGACTCCATCCACCCAATCTAACGTGCGCTCACCAATCTATGCAACTGCCTCCCCATAAACCACAGTCTTGTTTCATGACTTCTCTCAAGGATTTACACACTCTGAACCACTCCTCCTTCTTGAAACTCTACCTTCTCTTGGCATCTATGACCCTCTCCCTACTTCTGAATGCCATGACATGGCAAAAAAAAAAAAAAAAATCATCCCAAGAGCAATGGGAAACTCACAGAAGTTGAAAACAAGGAGTGACGTGATCAGAGTTTTTTCAGCTTGATCAGCTGAGATAAGAAAACAGGAAGAGGTTACAAGTTTGAGGTAAAGATAAGGAATTTGAATCCAAGAAGAGACTGCCAAAAGTTCACTTGAGATACAAGTATGGAACTCAGGGAAGGCACATGGAATACAGATAAAGATGTAAAAGTCATGGGTTCCCAAGATTTGAAAACTAAAGTCCACACAGTTGTATATGAATGTTCACAGCAGCATTATTTTTAACTGCCAAAAGGTAGAAACAATCCAAATGCCCAACTGATGAATGGATAAACGAAATGTGTATATGTCTATGCAACAGAAATTACTCAGGTATAAAAAGGAATGAAGTAATAACGCATGATACAACATGGATACACCTTGAAAACATTACATTAAGTGAAAGAAGCTAGACACAAAAGGCTACATATTATGTAATTCCACTTAGAAGGAATGTCTAGAATTGGCAAACCCATAGATAGGTTACTGGTTGTGAGGTACTCAGGAGGATGGAGAGTGACTACTAGTGAGTACAGGATTTCTTTTGGGGGCGATTAAAATGTTTTAGAATTAGATAATGGTAATTATTGCACAATTTTGTAAATATACTAAAAACCACTTAATTATACACTTTAAAAGGGTGAATTGATGGTATGTTAGTTACACCTCAATTTTTTTTTAAAAAAAAGCAAAGAACTAAAAAGTCATGGGTAATTTGCTCCTGTATGGAGCAATCCTTCCACCCATAACATCTATAAACTCTGGGCAAATATATAAAAAACTACTTGAAAGCATGGAGAGCAACCGAAATCAGAGAGAAAAACGTAGAAGGCAGGAGTGTGGGGAGGTAGGACGCAGGAGTTATACTTAGGAAAACTGAATGGTACTGGGTGAATTTCCAGGTTGGTTGGTTAGTTTGAATGACTTTTATTCTGAAAGCAGGCCCCAGTTTGTGCTATGACAGACAGCTGAAGTGATGATTAAAACTCAGTCTTACTGACTTGAAAAAACAGAGTTTGGGGTAACTACAACAGCTAGAAAATAAAAGGGAGAAACCAGAAAAAGAGACCCACAGTGAGAGAGAGAGTGCACAAAATTCTAAGTATGAACTTGACAGAAATTTTTGGCTGACCCTCAAACTACACATGGATACGGCAAGCAGCAAGCAGCCCAACCAAAAATTACAACACTAAACAGATTTCAGCTGCTGCCCACCGCAGAGGAGGGAGTCTACAGCTTGAGGCCAGCTACTGTAACTACGATCAAAGACTCAAAAGATTTCAGTCACAGAGTGATGGTATGTGAAGCCTTAAGATGAGACTGCCCAGGGCCCTCTACATAATAAATAGGAAAGGGTTTCATATTATATTCTATAATCGGTTGATAATGGGCTGCTAGGAGGAGAACGGTATTAAGAAAGATTCTGAGGCCAATTCCGAAATACCATAGGTTTGTCAATTCAGAGAAAAGGAGTGCTAGCACGCATGACATATTTCTGACATTTCTAGGAGATCAAAATCATGATTACTGTACACTGGATAAAGCTAATACAGAAGCCTGTACATTGTGGGCTCACTCTACTTTGATGACGCAAGCATCTCTATGTGTCCCAATGCTCCCTGTTTTCTACTCTAAGATAAATAACAACTGGGGCAGGACAGAAGACACTGTTTTAAGTTTACTTTTCCAAAACCCAAATGTACTGCATGAGGTTTTGTCAAACCATCCCCTCTCTTAAAATACACAAATACACAAGCATATGCACTTGTGTGTATGTTTTGTGTATAGTTAGATACAGCTATACAGACATATGTTTGCTTGTTTGTATGTGTGTGTGTGTGTGTGTGTGTGTGTGCGCGCATTATCTAAGCATGTGTCTGCTTAGATAATGTTGGCTGCAGTGAAAATAAAGAGAAAGGTACAAATTCAAGTTACATTTTGAAGAAATAGCTCACAACACTTAACATTTAATTGAATGTAGAGAGTGAGACAGTTCCCTTTAAAGATTTTCCATGCTTTCTGCAGCTTGGTTATTATTAAAGAGTCGTACAAGACTTTCTGGTCAATCTGGTCTTCTCTGATGAATGTTTTTCATTTCCTTATTAGGCATGCATCTTAATGTTTTAGTTAATATTTTTACACTGCTTAGGTTCTGGTAATAAGGAAAACCAGTAAACTAAGTCTAACTTGTTTTACATCTTGGAGATAAATAGGACTTTCACAGTCTGAGTCCTGAACATATTTAGAGTAAACCTGATTTATTACGGTACTATGTATTTTATTATATACATATTTTTTAACTGGGAAAAGTACTTTGGCTCCTTACTACTTTATAATGGGCACTCTGTTTATCTCAGAAGAAAAGTCTGCGATTAGGTCTATAAATTACCACTCTAGGTTTATTTCAGAACCATTTTTCTAAAAACACTGTTGTACAAGTTCATTCAGTTTTGGCTCGGAATATTGCTGACTTTCTAAAAGGGCTTGTAAGGTTCAAAAAACATTTTTCTGTACGAAAATCAACCCCCCTTCCACAGCAGAGATGCTATGCACCAACAATCCAAAGGCCATTTATGACTTACATGACTGGTGAGTTTGAGAAGTGGACATACACATGGCTTACCTGACTGGTGAGTTTGGAAAGTGGACACGCATGGCTCAGTCGCCTTAGAGTTCTTCTGGGGGGCAACTCCTCCATGTCATAAGTTGGAGAGAAGCTGGTTCTGCCCCTCAGGGGAAAGCCTAGGGTTGACTGACAGAGACTATACCTTAGGCCTCTCCAAAGCTCCCAAGACCTTTTTTTTTTTTTTAGGGCTGCACCCACGGCATATGGAAGGTCCCAGGCCAGGGGTCCTATCAGAGCTACCGCAACAGGCCTATGCCACAGCCACGCCAGATCCAAGCTGCGTCTGCGACCTACACCACAGCTCACGGCAACGTCGGATCCTTACCCACTGAGCAAAGCCAGAGATTGAACCCACAGCTTCGTGGTTCCTAGTCGGGTTCATTACCACTGAGTCACAACAGGAACTCCTTCCAAGACTTATTTTTAAGCTAATCCTACCTATGCTTAGTCATAATTAACGCCTACATAAAGTAACTGGAATAGAATAAAAAATATTCTAATTCAACACTAGGGTGCGTTTAGCTTTTACTTTAACTTTGCTGTATGTAGTTTTCCCCCACAGATAAGACATTCATTTTACACAGTTCTTATAGAAATTCGGGAGTAATGAGGCACAACTGCTCTTTTTAAAAACTGATACTCACCAATTACTAACAGCAAAATTTAATTCTGCGTACAGAATTATAAAATGGAGGCACTATATTCTTCTCCCTTGTTTTCATCTCTAATATGTATAGAGGATTCCAACATTTAAGCAGACGCCCACGACTCTCTGAGGCTGATGGGGGGGGAAGGTAGACAGGGGTGGGGGCGGGGTTCTGCAGGTCCTTCTCCCCCTCCCCTCCGTCTTTCCTGCCCCCATTTCCACGGAGGTGCTCTTTTATGAGGCATGTGTCAAGTACAGGGAAGAAGGAGAAGAAGGAGCTGAGCCTTAGACCTAGGCTTGGTAAAAGAGAAGAAATGAAACAGACCTGTCTGAGCTATCAGAATTTAAGGTGCTGCCTTTGGTACCTCTGGCAAAGAGGGTCAAATCCTCAGTTACAACCTTATGGTCATTTATGAGGCATTAAAAGTTTTAACCGTGAATTTTACTTAAATTGATTTTATTCATGCTCAAGAGTCATAAATTACCGAGATTTCACTTTGTTATTCTACGACAAATAATACTGATACAGGAAGATAAAACGAGTGTATGACCCTAAAGTTACTTTTAGTAGCTTCCAATAAATTAGCAGGGAGGTTCACGGTAATGAACATGAGCATTTTATTTTGTAATTACTCATGTACTGTATATAGGGCACCCTATGTTTGAAAAATACCTTGCTAATTCTTGTGTGTGTGTGTGTGTCTTTTTGCCTTTTTCTAGGGCCACACCCACGGTATATGTAGGTTCCCGGGCTAGGGGTCTAACAGGAGCTGTAGCCGCCAGCCTACGCCACAGGCCACAGCAACGAGGGACCTGAGCTGCGTCTGCGACCTACACCACAGCTCATGGCAACGCCAGATCCTTAACCCACTGAGAGGTCAGGGATCGAACCCGCAACTTCACTAGTCGAATCTGTTAACCACTGAGCCATGACGGGAACTCCTGTTTTGCTAATTCTAATGGAGCACTTCCAGTGAACTCCTTTCCTCTAAGCACTGTACATCTCTCATTAGTATCACTGTTCTACAAATAAGGAAACTGAGACACTGAAGGTTAAATAACTTGCCCGGTGTCACAACATTAGACAGTGTCAGATTTAGGATTTAAACTCCGGCCACAGCTCATGTTCAACTGAGGTTTCTCAGACTTTGCTATGCACACAAATCACCTGGCCATCGCCTTGAACTTACACACTCTGATTAAGCTGGTCCAGGGTTGGGCCTGACAATTACATTTCCAGAAAGCATCTAGTTACACCTGTGCTGCTGGGTCCACAGACCACACCTTCGGTAACAGGATTCTAAGTCACTTCACCCTGTTGTGCAACTGCACACTGAGAAGAACATGATATTTAACTTAGGATCTAGTAACTGAAGCAAACAAAAGACATTTATATCGCCAATTCAGGTACTGAACCAAGGTGCTATTTTCAATCTATGTGAAGAGTTTCAATTTATAATGAAGTTCCAGACCCAACTAAAATGCACTTGATTTGTGCAATGTCTTTTTTTTTTTTCTACTGTTGGAACAAAAACCTGTTTCTCCCTATTGCTATGCAAATATACAGAAAAAAACTACAACTCTTCACGGGGAGTATGGTACAAGGGGGAGACCAGACAAGCTTTTTCAACTCGGCATTTGACAGAACATTACACATAAAAACAGACACATCATTAAGACACAAAACTCTTGACTACTCAATTCTCAAGTATGCCACAAAAAGCTGCAAAAAGACAGCTTGTCTCTGGATTTCTCCAGCTCAGCAACTTTTTAAAGGAGGGATTACAAAAAGATATTGTTTCAACTAGTCATACTTGTCTACTAAAAACTACATGCTTCAAGCCCTTTCATTTAAAGGCGTCACTGATGTGAACTAAAACAGATTTGCTTGTTTGAATCTACGCCATTAAAACAGGGTTAATTTTTAATACACTTAAATTTCATTTTTCTTTCTCAAAATCAAGTTCTAAAAATTACCTTGTACAGTCTCTTTTAAGGACCATTCAGAGATGTCTTTGTTCACGCATTCTATTTTTTCTCCTTCTGTGACACTTGAATAAATACAATCAAGGAATTTATTAGATTTTGAAATTAAAAATCTCAGCTTACTAACCAAATTAACTATAGTTCTCCAACAGGTACCATACTTAAAAAAGCAAAAACAAAAAAAACCTGCATCCTAAAATGACCTGTCAACATGAATATATTCTAATGTTCTTTCTGAAACCTAAAGAACCTACTCGAAGAAAATGGTAGAACGGACTATTTTTTATGGCATACCTACCAGAATGTAGGCAAAAGCTTGGCAAATGGGCAGACCTGAGTTTATATGCTGGGTTTACATTCACCCTTTGTGACTGTGTGACCAATGGGACAGGTTTATCTTAACTTGCTATGTCCTAATGCTTGGTTTTGCATGTAGTAAACACTCAGTTACATAGCTTTAATTGCAACAGATATGATAAACTCTTTCATTAAAAAAAAACTGAAGCTCATGAATTCATGCAACTTGAAGGTCACACAATAACTAAAAAGCTGGAGTAAGTCCTGCTCTGACTCCAAAGCCCAGAATTTCACCTCTGACCCAGATATGCATTCTAATGTGGAACTGTTGATAGCATAAATGAGATAAGATTTCTCAAACACTAACAATAGATCTTTAATTTTAAAAAGACTATACCTGTTCTGTAGCACAAGTCACTTATATCTACATTATCAGCATTCAGATAACCAATTATCAGATATCAACTAAAAAACACAAAAGTCAATCTTAAGTAAACTAATACATACACGTGTACCTGAGGACAAAGATGACTGAGAAAATTAGCTTACAGGCCCTCCCTGTTTTTTACCCTAACATCTGCTGAAGATCTATTATGAGAACACAGTGCTAGGGACTAAGTTATATTTTACCAAAAACTATGACAGGGATTAAGACTAAAGATAAGGACAATTTAAAACAAGAAAAATAAACTAACCTAAATCACAATAAGAGTATCTAATAACTGTTTTGAATGATAGGAGATTTAATTAAATTGATTCTCAGGACATTTACCTAAAAGTACAGCTAAATAATAAAGATGCTCTGTTTAAACAGTGCTAGTGGGTGAGAAAGAGGACAGGCATGTCCTCTATCTTGGAGGCAGTACAGGGTCATAGTTTAAGCTTGGGCCTGAACTCACAAAGAATTGAGTTTAATATCCAACTCTGTCACTTACAGCCTTTGGTCAAGTAACCTCTTTAAGCATTAGTGACACCAACTGCCAAACAGAGACAAAAACCTAACTCTACCCAGTATTCCGTGATGATCTATGTGGGAAACGAATCTGAGTGAAAATGGGTATGTGTACATGTACAACTTCGCTGTACAGCAGAAATTGTCACAGACTTGTAAATTAACAATACTTCAATAAAACTTAAAAAAATAAAACAGGAGTTCTCATTGTGGCTCAGTGGAAACAAACCAAATCAGTATCCATGAGGATGCAGATTCAATCTCTGGTCCCGCTCAGTGGGTTAAGGAGCTGGCACTGCCTCGAACTGTGCTGTAGATCGCAGAGGCAGCTAGGACCTGGTGTTGCTGTGGCTGTGGTGTAGGCTGGCAGCTGCAGTTCCAATTCAAGCCCTAGACTGGGAACTTCCATATACCACACCTGTGGCCCAAAAAAAATGAATAAATAAATACAAATAAAATAAATCACACTTGCTCTATAAATTTATTCATTTAACAACACTTTCACTGAAGGTATGTATACCTTTGTCATCTGGTTTTGTGCGAGGCACTGGGGATTAGGTGTGAAAATACGTGCAACGTCCTTGGCCTGTGTCAACAACAAAACAGGGGTTTTTGTCTAGTTAGTTCCCTGCTGTATTTTAATACCTAATATAATGACCACAAGTGGAAGCCTTGAAATAAGCCCTGCGATAAATACTGAAGAAACTGTTGAGTGCCCAGTGGGTCAGAAACAATCCCCTCCCCTGAGACTCTTGTTTGGATTCAGCCTCTTTCTCTTTCTTTTTTTTTTTTTTTGCTTTTTAGGCCCACACCTGCAGCACATAGAGGTTCCCAGGCTAGGGGTCAAATTGGAACTACAGCTGCTGGCCTATGCCACAGCCACAGCATCACGGGATCCAAGCCATGTCTGAGACCACCAACACCACAGCTCACGACCAGATCCTAACCCAGTGAGCAAGGCCAGGGATCGAACCTGCATCCCCATGAATACTAGTCAGATTTGTTTCCACTGCACCACAAAGGGAACTCCATGGATTCAGCCTTCTTGAGCATATTCATCTGTAAGCACTGCTCAAAGTTCAAGTCTCCTATTTATAATAAGGGTTAGAAGTCTAGCTCCTAAGAGTCCATGTGAGACTTTCTGTCACACATTTAAAGTATTTTCAACTGAACATTTTGTACAATAAAACATACAAAGAAGTAAAGTATAATGCACTTTCATGTATTCATCAATCAGCTTCCACAATTATCCACACATTTAAAATGCTTTCGGGAGTTCCCTAAGAACTTGGCATTGTCATTGCTGTGGCTCAGCTTACAGCTGTGACTTGGCTTCAGTCCCTGGCCTGGGAACTCCTGCATGCCACAGACACAGCCAGATAAATAAATAAAATGCTTCCAAAACCTTAGCAAGGTAAGACTAATAAACAATTATGTATTCAGACATACTATTAGTTCCTAGTCTAAGAAAAAGCAGGAGGTTTTCCGATACAAGAGCGGCTCTCCTATCAGCTCTCCTGTAAGACTCCTTTGCAGCAAAACCAAATTTTACTAGCAATGAGCATTCACAGAAAACACAGCAACCAATCCTCCCGTCCTGCTTCGCTCTGCTCCTTTGGGCCTTTCCGACAAAATGGAAGGAAATCCCGATGCAATCTTTTCTTTCAAAAGATCTTTTTAGATCTTAATCCTAATAGCCAATAGGGAGGTAATGCTGCACGTAGATTATGGATATAAATAAACCTGATCCAAACACCTTCAGATCAGTATGCCATCTTCTCTCTGAGAAGCTCAAAAAACTTCCGTAACTTCTATCACCGAGTAACGCTCAGTTAGCCCTGCGAGGTGACATGACATTCCGGGCCAGGTCAGGACACACAATCTTTACAGTGATGGTCTCAGCCAAGCATGTTGTGTGTAAAGCCACGGTCATCCTCCTCTCTGACCCAACCCTTGACGTTACAGATGCATACTAGGCACTCTTTACCACCTTCTAAGTTGATTTACCACGGATCTAGATCCATCACATATTTAAGCATCCATGTGATCCAAGCTCCCTCAGGTTTCTTTCACAGCTACAAGAGCAGCTGGAAGTCACCCCACCCCCTTTCCTGGCCTGGATCAGCCAGGAAATATAAGTCCACTCCCTCACCTCAGAGCAGCAACCAAGAGGGCTCCCCCAACCTGCATCAGAGGCACAGGTACCCATCCTCTCTCATGTCCCAGGATAAACTGCTACTCAGTCTCAGTATAGCACTTTTCCTAACGACGTGGCCAGCCCCTGAACTAGAGGACGTACAACTTCAGCCAATAAAATTAAGGTAACAAGTTTCATAGGTTTTATAGACACAAAAACCTAGGAGACAGTGAGAAACAAGCATATTTTCAATTTCAAGTGTGGGAAATCAAAGCTATATATTTCTGGGAGTTCCAGTTGTGGCTCAGCGATAATGAACCCAACTAGTATCCACGAGGATGAGATTCGATCCCTGGCCTCGCTCAGTGGGTTAATGATCCAGTGTTGCTGTGAGCTATGGTGTAAGTCGCAGACATAGCAACTCAACCCCTAGCCTGGTACTTCCATATGCTGCGGGTGTGGCCCTAAAAAGACCAAAAAAAAAAAAAAGCTATATATACTTCTCACCTAGGCGAATGTCCAAAAGATCCTAGAAAACTACTAGTCAGGAACAAAGAGAAGAAAACACTGCACAAGCAAGGGTGGACCAGGGAACCTCTGAGATTCCCAGGAGTTTACAGTTGTAAGCAGATTTCCCAAAGGGATAAAACCAGTTACCCCAAATTTCAGCTTTCTTCTTAGACCATATATTCTTACACAACCAGGCTGATCTCACTGCCCTTCTCCTGAACCTAAACAAAACCTAGCTGTACATTTAGGAAGGATTTACAGTTGACGGCAACAAAACTGACTTTCTACTGCACCCAGATGACTTCTTTAATGTTCCCTTTTAAGTTTAGGTAATCAAAGGATGAGTTCCCTCTTGATGATATGTATAACTCAGTTGATGTGCTTTAATGTTAAGAATTAAGCTGTTGATAAGTCCTTGAAATCTGGTATTCTCATAAAACATTCACATTAATTCAAGCAAAACATTAAAGAGCATTACATAATCAGTCATACTAAACTGGCAATGAAAAGAACAACCACTAAGATACCCAGAGCATCAGTGTATCACAAGTTATCACTCACAGCATGAAAATGTTTTAAGACTAACATCAAAATATTTACCGAACCCCCAAAGATACCCTATTCTTCCCCTAAATACACATTTACCAAAGCATTGTTGTATGCAAACAAAAGGGTGCTCTCTCTAAAAATGAAACTAAATAACTTCTTTAGAAGAACAGCCACTAAGTTATCTCTAGTGCTGACCTAAGTGCTAAGGACCATTTATGGAAAGCAGGGTTGTATAATTACGTAATTATGTTCTCTCATACAACTGTGACTCTCACATCAGCTTTCTTACAAGAGCACAGAGCAAGTAAGATGGCACAACACCCGGAGTCCCCTTGTGGTGCAGTGGGTTAAGGATCTGGCATTGTCACTGGACTACTTGGGTTGCTGATGTGGCATGGGTTTGATCCCTGGTCCAGGAACTTCCACATGCTGCGGGCCAAAAAGAAAAAAAAAAAGACGGCACAACACAGAAAAAACTATATATATGTACTAGCAATGAGCATTCACAGAAAACATAATAATCAGTCCTCTCAGAGTTCCCACTGTGGTTCTGTGGTAAGGAACCCAACTAGTATCCATGAGGACGTGGATCTGATCCCTGGCCTCACTGAGTGGGTTAAGGATTCAGTGTTGCCATGAGCTGTGGTGTAGGCTGCAGATGCCGCTCGAATCCCATGTTGCTGTGGCTGTGGTGTAGGCCAGCAGCTATAGCTCCAATTTGACCCCTACGCTGGGAACCTCCATATGACGCGAGTTCAGCCCTAAAAGGCCAAAAAAAAAAAAAAAATCTAAAAAGACTAATCGCTCCCCTGAAAAAAGGAGTCACACATCATACCATCCTCATCAGTGATCAAAGCCTAAAAGACAAAACAATGTTGTAGTTCTCCAAAGGGCATTTAAAGAAAGGAGAATCGGGAGTTCCCACCATGACACTGGGTTAAGAATCCGAGTGCAGCAACTTGGGTCACTGTGGAGCTGTAGGTTTGACCCCCAGCCAAGCAACAAAGGGTTAAAGGATCCAGCAGTGCCACAGCTGCAGCTCAGATTCAGTCCCTGGCCTGGGAACTTCCATATGCAACAAGTGTGGCCATAAAATTTAAAAAAAAATTTTTTTTTGAAAAAAAATTTTTAAAAAAATAAAGAAGAATCAATTTAAAGGAGCATAGCACTCTTTAAAAAGGATGGCTATTGAACCTACAAGGAAGGCAGAGGCTCAAACAGTCAAGATAAAAAAATAAATGATCTACCTGTACTTAAAGAAAAATGAAGAAAACAGGACTTAGAACTACAGTGAGGAATTTAATTTACATAAGGAAGAACCATCAAAATTGTATATATCTGTGGTACTACAAGACATACTACTGCATCGGTTTCCAGGGGAGGCAGAAAATTATCTAATAAAAATTGGTTCAAATAACTAAAATACAATGTAGTATGTGGGATAAAAGATATATACTATGAGTACATGGATGAGAGGGCACCACTTTAAACAGGATAATCAAATAATCTACTGATCTACAGAAAAAGGAGAAAAAGGAGATGCCCCAAAACACAGGAAAAACAGAGAAATGTCAAGCTCAGTTTCTAACTTAGCCTCCACTTAATAGTCTTTTACCATTTCCTATGCCTAGTAGCTACATGAATCACTGACCTCTCAATAAATCAATTTCCTGCAAGTGCACTGCTCATTAAATCCCGCTCATTAAGGGGTAGGCTCCAAATTATAATTAAATCAAGTTATTTGCTCTGCGATGGATAAACTAATGATTAAAGATAGTTATTACATGGCAATTTTAAAACAGATTTTCTAGAGTTATCTGCCAGTTTGTGTTGTATATCTTGACTGAAACCAACAGAAGATCCTGCTACAGATCTCTGATGTAAAGAGGTCATGCTCGGAGTTCCCGTTGTGGCGCAGCAGAAACGAATTCAACCAGTATCCACAAGGATGCGGGTTGAATCCCTGGCCTCACTCAGTGGGTTAAGGATGCGGCATTGCCATGAGCTGTGGTGCAGGTCACAGACGTGGCTCGGATCTCGAGTTGCAGTGGCTGTCGCATAGGCAAGCAGCTGCAGCTCCAATTCAACCCCTAGCCTGGGAACCTCCATATGCTGTGGGTGCTGCCATAAAAGGCAAAAAAAAAATTTTTTTTTAAAAATGGTCACATTCAGGAAATTCAATCAAAAAGCAAAGGTAAGACATATGAAAGTAAATGATGCTATAAAAAGTCTGAACTACTAAACTTACCGTTACCAAAGGGGAAACGGTGGGGGAAGAGATAAATCAGAGGGTAAGATTAACATAAACATACTACCATATATAAAATAAGTATATATAAAATAAGTAACAAGGACCTATTGTATAGCACAGGGTAATCTCAATATTCTATATGGGAAAAGAATCTGAAAAAGAATGGATATATGTATATATATAACTGGTTCACTTTGCTGTACACCTGAAATTCACACAACATTGTAAGTCAACTATACGCCAATGAGTTTAAAAAAAAGAGAGAAAAAAGTCTAAGTTCAGATAAAATAATAAAGGAGTTCCCATCGTGGCTCAGTGGAAACGAATCCAACTAGGAACCATGAGGTTGCAGGTTTGTTGCCTGGCCTTGCTCAGTGGGTTAAGGATCCGGCATTGCCATGAGCTGTGGTGTAGGTTGCAGACGCGGCTCGGATCCCACGTTGCTGTGGCTGTGGCGAAGGCCGGCAGCTGTAGCTCCAATTAGACCCCTAGCCTGGGAACCTCCACATGCTGCGGGTGTGGCCTTAAAACGACAAAAGACAAAAAGAAAATAAATAAATAAATAAAAAATAAAGACTTTAATCAGGCTATTACTGAGATTTGTTACAAATATTCACATTCAAGTGATATAAATTTGGCCCTGCTATTCTCAAACTTTGGCCAGTAAGACAAATTAAGTAGGCAAAGGACAGATCCCAAAAGCAATGTGTCTTTATCCTGCAGGTAAGAAGCTCTTAAAATCTAGTGGGTATCCATGTTTTCTTAGGTCAGCCTCCCAAGGCAAAAGAAATAAAACAAAAATACACAAATGGGACCTAATCAAACTCACAAGCTTTTGCACAGCAAACGAAATCACGAACCAAACAAAAAAAAAAACAACCAACCTACAGAATGGGAGAAAAGATCTGACAACAGTGTAACCCAGATGCATATACCACTTGTAATACTGAAATATTATGAACTTAGAGTGGACCTAGTTAAATTTGTTCATTTTTTACAGACTACATAAGAGATATAGGAAGATAAAAAAACATTTAGTAGGCAATTTACAGATTAAATAATAATAACATCTGGGTCCCACCTCCAAAAATTGATTTAACAGATGTTGAATGTAGCCTGAGCATCAGGATGTTTTAAAGCCTCCCCAGTTATTCCAATGTGCAACCAGAGTCATGAATCACCATGTAGGAGTTCCCGTTGAGGCTCAGTGGGTTAAGTACCTGACGTTGACTCCATGAGGATGCAGGTTCAATCCCTAGCCTTACTCAGTGCATTAAGGATTTGGTGTTGCCACAGCTATGGGTGCAGGTTGCAGATGTGGCTCAGGTCCAGTGTTGCTGTGGCTGCAGCATAGGCCAACAGCTACAGATCCAATTCGACCCCTAGCCTGGGAGCTTTCATACGCCACACATGCGGCCCTAAAAAGCCAAAAAAAAAAAAAAGAAAAAAAAGGAGTCATTGCACTTAAACAATATACAGAAACCAGACAGGGATGTGAAGATAGGTTAGATGACTAGGAAACATGGTCAACTGGTAAAGACAGTATCCTACATTAGCAAATTATTAAAGCAGGAGACTTTCGGTCCTCTGAGGCTGCCTGGATAACAACTACACCTACCACTACAAAAAGACGTACTCTTGGAGAGTCTGTTATAATTGTGTACAAATAAAAGGTGGATTCCTCCAGCCACTTTTCCTACCTAGTGTTGCCACACTGCCATCTACTGGTACAGAATGGTAAGGAGGTTATTTCAACTGGAAGTGATTTCTAGGAAGCTGTAAATTCCTTTGGTTACAAGGCAGGTCGAAAAGAGCCTGAATTCAAGGCTTTATCTTAATGTTTCCCTATGTTTATTTAGAGTAGAAGACAGACTTGAGGTACAGGTTGATGAAAACGTTCTAAAATTGACTGTGGTGATGGCTGCATAACATTTTGATGTACTTAATGCCACTGAATTAGTTAAAATGGATAAAATGGTCTTTTGTTATTTTATATCACTTTAAGTGGATATGACATATGAATCATATCTCAGTAAAGCTGTCACAAAAAAGGAGGGGCGTTTCCATCATGGCACAGTGGAAACGAATTCAACTAGGAACCACGAGGTTGCTGGTTCAATCCCTGGCCTCACTCAGTGGGTTAAGAAACTGGCGTTGCTGTGAGCTGTGGTGTAGGTTGCGGATACAGCTCAGATCCCACACTGCTGTGGATTTGACATAGGCTGGCAGCTGTAGCTCCAATTTGACCTGTAGCCTGGGAACTTCCATATGCCATAGTGCGGCCCTAAAAAGCAAAAAAAAAAAAAAATTTTTAAATAAAGAAATTCAAAGCAATAAATCCCTTTATAAGCAGTTCACCAGGCACAATTTTTCCCATACATCATCACAAATTTAAGTTTGACTACTAGTTTCTGACATGAGTTTTTGACTGCTAATGTGAATAACACGATCATTATTATAAGGCGCTGTTACCATATCAATTTGTCCAGTGCTCTTTCATTATGGTGAGTTTTATATAAATATGTATGACAAAAATTGATTTCGGTCTTTAGAGGGTTCAAATTCAAAACAAAAGCTATGGTAAACGTCAGAAGTTGAAGACAGTTTGGAAAGGAAGGTCACAGGGATATTAAGTGTTTTTCGAGTTTGGGGCTGGGGGTGTGAGGGGTGTGTGTGGGTGTGTGTGTGTGGGGGGGGTGTCTTTTTAGAGCCGCACCCATGGCATATGGAAGTTCCCAGGCTAAGGGCTGAACTGGAGCTGTAGCTGCCGGCCTATACCACAGCCACAGTAACATGGGATCCGAGTCACATCTGCAACCTACACCACAGCTCAAGGCAACACTGGATCCTTAACCCACTGAGCGAGGCCAGGGATCGAGCCTGTGTCCTCATGGATACTAGCCAGATTCATTTCCGCTGAGCCACAACAGGAACTCCAGGGATAATAAGTTTTAGTAGCTAAAAATCAAGTCACTATTCTAAAAAATGTTTGTGTGCCTTTCATGTCATTGTCCACCAGAGGGAGCATCACATCACAGTAACAGGAATCCCAGATGGATGCAAATGCAGATGCAGCATGTATAGATTTAAAAGTAAAACAAAACTACAGAATTCCCCAAAATAACCTGAAAGAAAATATTAATCCAAAAACTGAGCTTCTGAGAACTTTAAAAGTACGTACAGAAATCAGTCTGTCTCAGCTTCATGTATTTACAAGTGACACAGAGATCTTGAAATTTATACACAGCAAATGTGTATGTTGACTCAGTAAATCTGTGGTCCAGCATAAAAGTCTGCTTTGCTAACAAGCTCCCCGGTGATGATGCTGATCCAGAGACCACAAGTGGGGTAACAAGAACTGAATGACAACATAGACTGAATTTCCAAACTCACATGTTTAACTTTTACACAAATTTAGAGAACTGACGGGTAACGAGCGAGGCGAGGCCCTAAATGTAGATGGAAACATTTAGAGATACCCATGAAACCTGGTACCCTGAACTCTTTCAATGTGTGCTGAATTGCCTTTACCAGTCAAAAACACTTTGAGGTGGTTTCTGTCCCTTTGCCTGAAGAACCTGCAGAGACATCCCCATGGAGGGTGCCTTGTGAAGGCCTAACCAATAAACCTACGGCCAGACTCAAGTCCCAGCAGGCCCCAAATGACAAGGCTAAAAATGCAACCCATACAGAGACGCATAACACACCAAAAGAACTGCAAGATTTTGCCAATTTACATGAACAAAAACTTGGGGAGCACACATGGGAAAGGATCCTAAGAGTGTTGGATTCGGGGGGAAGATAATTCTGGATTAAGCTGAATTTACTGATATGGAGTACAGACTGTGGATTCAACAGGTTGGCTAAAACTGCTGAAAATGGCTCTAACAGTTTGCTTGGTTGATTGACTGTAAGCTGAATCTAAAGGTAACCTACACTACATGATGCTGAAACATCAGAACTTCTTTGGTACACCGAGGAAGAAGATACGATGGTCTAGGGAGATCAGAATGCAGAGTGGATTTAACATGTAAGACCTGCTTAGTCATCCCTTAACCATGTCCCTGCGAGGATCCAGAAAACATCCACTGACCAAGCTAAGAGAAATACATTCGTGAGAGGAGCCCCACTCTCCTTTAAGAGCTCCCACCAAAGGCCAGGATTAAAAGTGGTAACGCCTGCCATCAAACTGGGCTCTGTGAACTGAGTGGGGGCTGATGGGATCCCATGGTGGCAGGGACTAAGTGATAATACTTACTCACCAAAGAAAAGGTAGGAGTGGATACCATAAAGGCATCCAGAACAGTAACCAGAAAGATTTGAACTGTAGAGATCTTTGACACAGGCTAATTAATCCCAACATCCCTTAGAATTGAAATAGATGGACAATCTACTAAAGTCTTACTTGATTAGTATAAATGGAAAAGCTCTAAGTCTGATAAACACAAGTATGACTTCAGGCACAAAAAAATAAAGTGCTGTGGTCCCTCTACCAATTTCTAGATTTAAGCCACTTCACAAACCCAGAGCTCCTTGAATGAAGGAGTCAGGTCCTTGAAGAACTCTACCACAGAGCAAAATGTGGATAAAACAAAATTTCCTGCCAGGCTTCCCAAAAGAGATATACAGCCATTTACAAGGATGACTTTTGAACTAGGAAAGAGGACATAGCCAGACTTGGGGGGTGATTACTGGACAATGGCTATGAACCAAAGTTAATTCGTGAAGACCCAAAATAACACTGTGGTCCAACCTGCCAGAAACAGGAGCTTACGGAAGTCAGAGGATCAATGCGGTTTGGGCTCAGGTTCATCTCACAGTGGGTTTGCTAAGTTCCTGTGGTTATATCCTCCAGTTCCAGAATGTACGGTTGGAACAGACATCCTCAACAACTAAGAATCTCCTCGCTTGTTCCCTTACCCATAGAGTAATGGCTATTATGGTATAAAAGTCCAAGAGGAAGCCACTAGAACTGCCTTTATTTGCCTAAACGGTAGACCCAAACCACTACTGCATTTCTGTAGGAAGCACTGATTTGTGAGATGCAAAGCCACGTCCTCGTTTTACCTATTTGGCCAACACAGAAAACAGATGGATCTTGGAGAATGACAGTGGATTACAAGATGTCAAGCTATAGAATGCAAAAGGGAGAATGTGATTCTACAGCAAGAAGAATGAAACCACCCAAAGATGGGTAGAGGGATTCCATATACTCTTTCTGTCAGAGGGCTAGTGTTTTCAGTTGTGCAAAGGATTAGCCAGATGGGAGAGTGAGCTTGCACTTGTCTCCTAAGTATGGTTAAGTAGGGTTCAATCATACAGGTTGATTCTAGGTTAAGGTTAGCCACAAAAGACATGGGTGAGACTTGGAAGATGGAAGTGTCATGTCATTGCATTCTGACAGTTTGTGTAGGGTGCACGGTCACTGATCTAACACCTCATCTTGTTGGCCTGGGGCAGCAGCCAGGCCCTCCCCTCTGAAAGCTCCTGCTATCTCTCTCCCTGAACGTTCTCCAAGGCATGGGACCCAGCACATGAACAGTTCTGTGGCAAAGGGCATTAGCAATTTCTGCAGGCTATCAGGGTCACTGAGGGGGAAGGCAGCGACAGACAGAGGTTCCGATTGTCCTGTTAGTTCCAATTGGATTCCAATTTGTCCTGCTTTCTCTCAGTTGATGTTGGTTTATCATTCTGCCGGCTCTGCTGACTTAACAGTGTCTTCAGACCCACCACATAATGCAGACGCAATAGGATCTTTACCAACTTATAAGGCCTAATATCTATAATCCTTATCCTTTGCCATTCAAAGGGTTCTGCTTCTTTGATCAAACCCTATCTGATATAATCCCTAGAAAGACTGATCAGCCCCAGAGAACAGCCTCGACAGCTGGGAAACACCAAAGACTATGGATATAGTCACCCACTGGGCAAGAATCTGCACAAATGCCCAGAATTACTTCAAGGTAAAACTTTTTGGTGCCTTGCTCTTTTTCTTTTATTTTCTTTCTCCCTCTCTCGCCTTCTTTTTAGGGCTGCACCTGCAGTATATGGAGTTCCCAGGCTAGGGGGTCTAATTGGAATTGTAACTGCTGGCCTAGACCACAGCCATAGCAACTTGGATCCAAGCCCTGTCTGTAACGACCTACACAGCAGCTTGAGGCAATGCCGGACCCTTAACCTACTGAGCAAGCCCAGGGATCAAACCTGCATCCGAAGGGATACTAGTTGGATTTTTAACTCGCTGAGTCTCAACAGGAACTCCATGGTGCCTCATTCTTTTTTTTTTTTTTGCCTTTTGTCATTTTAGGGCCGCACCG
>PVHT020000118.1:3143787-3193052 GCA_004024745.2 Catagonus wagneri
CAGGCTAGGGGTCTAATCGGAGCTGTGGCCACTGGCCTGCGCCGCAGCCACAGCAACGCAGGATCCGAGCCGCGTCTGCAACCTACACCACAGCTCACGGCAACGCCGGATCGTTAACCCACTGAGCAAGGCCAGGGATCGAACCCACAACCTCATGGTTCCTAGTCGGATTCGTTAACCACTGCGCCACGACGGGAACTCCCATGGTGCCTCATTCTTGACTGGCCAAGAATGAGCATACACTAAAGGACAGCTCTTTTTCCTTTCCTTTTACTTCTTATCATAGAAAATTTCAAACATTCCCAGAAGTAGAGAGAATAGTATGAATCCCCCTAGCCAGCTTCAGAAATTATCCTTACATGGCCAACTTACACCCCCACCAACAACTCCTAACTATATTATTTTAAAGCAAAAACCAAACATCCAGTCACTTCATCCATCATCTGTCTCAAAAAGATAAAATTCTCATTGTTTTTAATTTTTGTTTGTTTTTGTCTTTTTAGGGCTGCACCCGCAGCATATGGAGGTTCCCAGGCTAGGGGTCAAATCAGAGCCGTAGCCACTGGCCTACACCATAGCCACAGCAACACCATATCCAAGCTGCATCTTCGACCTACACCACAGCTCACGGCAATGTCAGAGCCTGAACCCACTGAGTGAGGCCAGGGATCAAACCCGAATCCTCATTGGTCCTAGTCAGATTCGTTTCCTCTGACCCATGATAGAAACTCCTACTCATAGTTAACTTTTCATTTTAAAATAATTTCAAACTGGAGTTCCCATTGTGGCACAGCAGTTAACGAATCCGACTAGGAACCACGAGTTGTGGGTTTGATCCCTGGCCTTGGTCAGTGGGTCAACAATCCGGCGTTACTGTGAGCTGTGGTGTAGGTTGCAGACGTGGCTTGGATCTGGCATTGCTGTGGCTGTGGTGTAGGCCGGCAGCTGTAGCTCTGATTCGACCCCTAGCCTGGGAACCTCCATATGCCGCAGGTGCAGCCCTAAAAGACAAAAAAAGAGTTAAATAAATAAAATAAAATGCGGTACCTATGGATAAATAGATAAACCAGTGGAATAGGGTAGAAAGTCAAGAGCCAGCCCCAATTAGTATATGATCTAGAAATTGATAACTGGAGCAAATCATTGGGACAGAAATAATATTTTAATAAATGGTAACGGGAACATATGGATAGCCATTTGGAAAAAGCTAAAAGTAGGTCTATTCCTTATATATAAGAATAAACTCAAATAAATCAGAGATCTAAATGTGCAGATTTAAAAAATACAAGTTCTAGGGAAAAAAACGGGTGAATTACTCTGTCATAAGCAAAGTTAAAAGTCAAATGAAAACCAGAAAGAAAATATTTGCAATATTCATCAAACATAAAGTACTAATACCTCCAACATGCAAAAAAAAAGTGTTAAACTTGGAGGAACAAAAGATCAGAAGTCTAACGAAAAACGGGTAAAAAAAAATACACACAGACAATTCACAAAGAGATATAAACATGGTCTTTAAACATGAAAAGATGTTTAACTTCACTGATAATGCAATTTAAATACAAATCAAAACTATACTGAGATACCACTTCTCCACCATTAGACTGGGAAAAATTCTGAAGCTTGACGAGACAGTGCAAATCTGGGGAAAAACGAGCACTCTCACACAATGCTAGTGGAAATGTAAAATGGTACCACCACCACATAGGTATTTTCACTTGGACCTCACAATCCCACTTTTAGGAATTTACCCTGAACGTACATCTGCAATAATACAAAAATACCTAAGTGCAAGGTTATTCATTACAGCACCATTCGCAATTGCAAAATACTGTAAATTACCTAAATGTCCAAGCGTAGGAAATTAGAAACTATGGTATATATATAAAATAGAGTATTATGGAGCTACTAAAAAAAAAAGATACGAAAGATCTCTATAAATATGTTAAAGAGTGATTTCCAGCATATTTTTTAAGTGAAGAAAGCAAGTGCAAAAGAGCATATGTTATGCCGCTTTTGCATAAGAATGGGAAAATTTAAAAACACACATACTTGCTTATCTTTACCACAGAGAGACAGGGAGAGGAAGATGATGATAAACCAGAAAACAATGAATCCCGTCACCTACAAGGAGTGGCACTGGGGAACAGTGTGGATATGGGAGGGGCTGACATTGCATTTTTTTTTTTTTTTTGATTTGAGTTTTGGAAGCAAGTATTCAAAATACAAAATTAAACCAAAAGGGATGGGAAAGAAAATCTAAAACTTAAAACAAAGTGAAACAAATGAAAACAACTGCCTATCTAATGAATACCAATAAATACACTGAAAATAAGAAAACCTAAAACAAACATAATATTTAACTATATATTTTCAATCTTTGGAAGAGTACAGTGCTGGGGAAAATTGCACACAAATTCTGTACTGTTTTAAATTGGGTCTTTTTATAACGATGTGGGCAAAGCAAGTCTGAAACAATTTTAGATGAAATACAGAGTTGAACAAATGAATAAACAGGTTGAGGCTTTCAGGGCCAGAGTTCTGAGACAGAAAGGATATACAGCTTTGGAATGGGGAAAGGCAAGGAAGAGACCTGAAGAGACAAATCTGAATGGAAAGCACTGGCCTGAACTCATATGAGTTCTGTAATATGTATATTTATGCATATTTGCACGAACATACATACTTCCTAACTGTCCACTGAAAGGGTCAAAAAGCAAAGACATCCCAGTGCCAGTGAGCATACCTAGCACTAAGATCTTGGTCTAAAAGGAATAAAAGATGCTATAAAGGACATTATTGAGTCACTTGACAAAACTGAAATACAGATAGTTAAGTGTTGTAGCAATGTGAAATTTACTAAAGTTTATATGTGTGATAACTTCACTATCCTTTGGATATACAGATTATTTAGGAATATATGGCCAAAATATATGGAACTTACATGTTCAAACTCAAGAGAAGACAGGAGAGAGTGTGCAAATAATAAGCAAATGAAGTCAAATGTTAATGATTTAATCTGGATAAAGATATACAGATTTTTTTTGTACTATTCTTATTTTTGCAATTTTTCCATAAATTTGAAATTATTTCCAAATAAAAGGTCTTTAAAAGGTTTTTGTCTTTTCTTTCTTTTTTTAATTCCATACTTGAGGCATATGAAAGTTCCCGAGCCAGGGACTGAATCAGAGCTGCAGCTGAAACCTAGGCCATTGTTGCAGCAACTCCGGATCCTTTAACCCACTGTGCCCAGGCCAGATATCAAACCCACACCTCCTTAGCAACCTGAGCTGCTGCAGCTGGATTCTTAACCCACTGCACCACAGCAGGAACTCCTAAACAAAAGTTTTTTTAAATGTTTTAAATCATGGTGGGAAGAGGTGTTTTTCAGTGAAGGTAGCTAGAGAAGCATATAACTATTTCAAACACCAAAATGATGGAATGTCTAAAAGTAAACGTTCAAAATGATCTTTACAGCTCTCATTTCACATTTCTGCACCATAACACTAAAACTAAATTTCAGTCCACAGTACATAAAATAGGAGATATGAATTTAGGAATCATTTAAACATTTGATTATGTGTAGCCTCTCATTCTGAAGTCTTATTCAGAACTATTCCAAGATGCTCAAATATCCATTTGATAGGTGCTTACTGAATACTTACAGTAGGTATGTCATTTCATTTGCTCTTTTAAGTCTTTGCTACTCCTGTGTGATTAGACCAGCAGTTTTAGCACCACCTAGAAATTTGTTAGAAATATAGGGCCTCACATCCAACCCTGAACCAGAACCTGCACTTTAATAAGATTTTCAGGTGATTCTTATGTACATTAAAGTTACAGAAGGGCTCCTCTTAGTGACTTAACAGATTTATTTCCAGCTCATACTAAACCTGATGCACTTAGGGTGATTCTCCAAAGTAGCTCTCTTCCATGCCAGGACTCATACTTCTTGTTTTCTCCATCTCACCTCTCGGCCTCCACAGTCATCAAGGCAAGATAAGAGCCAGGAACATGGCACAGGATATTTCATGGTAGACCTACAAATGGCTTGTGTAAACTCCAGCCCACACACCGTTAGCCAAAACTGAGTCACAGGCCCCAGTCAACTGTAAGGAGGCTGGGAAATTGTTCATTTTCACTGAGGAAAATGAACAGTTTACTAATGGATAGTGTGATGTCTCCAAAACACCAAAAAAGTCAAATAACCAGGTTTGAGCAAAGTCAGAGCAAGAAGAGTTATGAGGGTCATTAACAGAAATTCTCCTCCTCTCAATTCAAATTCTAATGCCAATGGCCAGCCAGTGAACTGGCTCACCTTTTATCAGCAGGTTCTTTCTCAGTCTACTCAGCTGGCGACTAAATAAATAAATAAATGAAATAAAAACAGATGTAAACTGGCAAGCATTTCAAAGGAATCTTCGTCCAAGCAGCACCACACTTTTAAAATTCCAACTGAAACAGACTTTCTCGAGGTTTATTCCAATCTCTAATTACAAAAAAAATGATACAAGTGTTGAAAAATACAAAGCACATGAAGTATAAACAGCTATCTTCCTCCTACCAAGAGTAATCGTATTAGAATTCTGGGGTGTCTTTGCAGACCTTTTCTACACACACAACAACATATACACAAAGATTTTTATTTAAAATCTATACACTGTTCTACAACTTTATTCACCCAGCAATGCATCAGTGACATCCATCCACATCTGTAGAAACAGATCCACTTCAATCTTAACAGCTGCAATAGGACTGCACCATAAGTTAACCACTATTAAGAGACATTAAAATTCTCCCATCTTTAAATTATCAAAATGCTGTGTTAAGTGTCTTTATGTAACCACTGTTATTTGTATTTGTCAGAATCCCCAAAAGAGTGTCAACACTGCCCTCCAAAGGAGCATACCAATTCACATTTCTATAAACGAATGCTTTCTAGACCGTATCTGTACATATAAGGAACATAATAAACACATTTTAGGACTGTTATGAGAATTAAGTGACTAGTACCCAAGGTAAAGCACTTAAAATCATGCCTGTCAATGCTTAGCAAGTGATAATAAATATTAGCTACTGTATAATAATTTTCACTCATCATATATTGTGGTAACGAGTAAATGGAAAAAGGCTCTCTTACTTTCCCTTGCTATCGGGTTAATCACCATCCCATATCCCTTGACTGCTAAACAACCAGAACCAGCCCAGAGTTACAAGATGAGACACAAATGCTGAGCAAGTCATCTTGAAAGACACTAACTCCAGGCCTTGTTCCTGATCCTGCAAGGTTATGAAAAACCAGAACTAAATATTGTTTACTGGCTCATAACATGCACTAGAGAACAAATCTGAGCCTCTCAAAATACTACAAAAGGCATACCCAGTGTTTTACAACAGTAGTTCTCAAAATATGGTCCAGGGACTCCTGAAGTCCTCTCAAGAAGCCCACAAAGCCAAAACTAATTTCATGGTAATACTAAGACACTTTCTGCCTTTTTTATCCTCTCTCGTATGTACAGTAGAGATTGCTAAAAAACATATGACTTGTGATTTTACAATACACTAAATGTAAACAAAGTATTGAGAATCTGAGGGTCTTCTATGAAGTCAGACATTAAGGAGATATGCAAAAATGTCAGATCCCGCGTTGCTGTGGCTGTGGTGTAGGCCGGCGGCTATAGCTCTGATTAGACCCCTAGCCTGGGAACCTCCATATGCCACTGTGTGGCCCTAGAAAAGGCAAAAAGAAAAAAAAAAAAAAAGATATGCAAAAATGTAAAGCAAGCAACTTTCTTAGTAAGTTTTGTATTACAAATATAGTTCATTTGATAAACCTTTGTCAAAATGTAATACTGTCCGTTGGTATCTAGAGTGGACTGGTTCCAGGATGGTTCAATACTAAAATCCACAGATTCTCAAGTCCCCTGTGTAAAAATGGCATATTATTTGCATATAACCTACACACACTTTTTTTTTTTTTTTTAATTCGGTCTTTTTAGGGCTGCACTCTAAAAAGACCAAGGAGGTTCCCAGGCTAGGGGTCAAATTGGAGCTGCAGCTGCCGGCCTATGTCACAGCCAAAGCAATGCCAGATCCTAGCCGCATGTGCGACCTACACCACAGCTCATGGCAACACCGGATCTTTAACCCACTGAGCGAGGCCAAGGATCGAACCTGTGTCCTCATGGATTCTAGTCAGGTTCATTACCACTAAGCCACAACGGGATCATTTTATATACTTTAAGTCATCTCTAGATTACTTATAATATCTCATATAATGTAAATGTATGTGAATAGTTGTAAATACAAAGAAAACGCGCTGCATATCTGAGGTTTTTTTTTTGGGGGGGGGGGACCTTGTCTGGTTGTTTTGTCCCCTGAATATTTCTGATTTACAGATGTGGAACGCACAGACATGGAGGACCAACTGTATGTATTTTCAAAACCTATCAGTTTTAATTTTTTAACAGTAAAATTAATAGATATAACTACATAAACAAAACTCCTTAGGGTCCAAAATAACTTTTGTAAAGCCCTTCCTATGAAATTCTTTTCCATAATTTTTAAGAGGGTAAAGGGGTCCTGAGACTGAAGTTTGAGAACCACTGCTCTATGAAATCGGTTGCCTCAAATGACAGCGTAAGTTAAGAGAAGTCAAACCATAGGTATTAGCCCACTGCTTCAATTCTCTTTCTGTGAAGGTCAGAGGCACCCTTGTGAGGAACACCACAGCTTCATGGAAGATTTCAGGAGGTCTCAGAGACGGCAGTACAAGTAGAGAAGACAAACCCAAGGGCAGGAAAAAAATGAGTGTTCCAGTGAGAACAAATCGGCAATCTCTCCATGGCAAAAGGGTCTAAAATAAAAACCGACACCAGTTAGCCAGCTGGCTGTTCCCAAAGGGGTGTTGGCATTTGGGGAACCAAGGTTCCCCTCACCACCAGTAGCAAACCAGGCAATCTGTACCCGTGGAAGCCACACCGGCCATGGTGAGAGGAAGGCTGCATTGCTGAGTTCCTGGCACCAGCCTCAGTCTCTGGCTGCTCTGTTCTTGAGCCCTTGAACAAGCACCAGGCTGTCTGAAAAAGGAGAACTTTCTGATATCCACAAAGCAGGTCATCCTGTCAGATTAAGAACGGCCTCTGCTGTGGCATTCACAAGGACCAAATGTTTTCAAGCTCAGTGCTCTGCCATACAGTCCTTTCCCAAACCTCCTTGCAGAAGAAAAGGAAGAAGCAAAAGAAACAGGAATTAACAGTACAGCAGTTCACTGTCACTTGGGGATGATATGCGTCACGAAATCATCTGTAAACCCAGAGAAGACCTTTCCTCCACCATTTGAACAGAACCGAGTGCCTCCCTGTCTCGACTCGGCTCTTTCTAGTCAGCCCTCAAACCCATATAGGAAGCCAATATGAGAATTCTGCCTTTGTTGAAACTGTTCACTCCAATGTCTAACATTCTTGGTAACTTCATGTATTTAGAAGATTCATTTAACACCTCAGCCTCTCATCTTCTTCCTGATTGTTTCAACTTTTCTTATTCCTTCCCTCAGCCACTTTCTGCCATACCCTAAACCCTGTTGCACCAAATCACGTAATGACTAAAGCACATAACATCCTCTGACCACTCCACCGTGTCTTGAGCACAACAAGTCCTCTCATTTACTGGTTCTACCACATTTCACAGCCCATCACCTTACCCACGGCTCAGTCTCTAGCACAGAAATATGGTCCCTGGAGTTCCCATCGTGGCTCAGCAGTAATGAACACAACTAGTATCCATGAGGATGCAAGTTCAATCCCTGACCTCGTTCAGTGGGTTAAGGATCCAGCATTGCTGTGGCTGTGGTGTAGGCTGGCAGCTGCAGCTCCCATCTGACTCCTAGCCTGGGAACCTCCATGGGGTGTGGTCCTAAAAAAAATAATAATAATCCCTAATTACATCCTTCCTTGCCTACATCTTCAGCTTCCTTCTGCCTCTCTCCATCCATCATAGTAATTGGGCAGTCCTCGGTCAACCCAATTCTCAAACGGCTGACCACTGCGAGAGAAAAAAGCACTACCCTGCTAATTGCTCTCCCTGTAAATAAATGAACACAAGTTTTGAGTGGCCCCTTAGCACTTCCCAGCAACCCTACTCCATTTTACTACACAATTCACTTTTCTCTCCTAGAAGAACATTTCAATCCTAAGGCTGTGTCACTCAGCAACCACTTCCCTAGTTGTCCTCAAGGCTTTCAATCACTGCGGGTACCTCCTTAAGCACTCCTTCTCCTTCTCCTTACCCCAGGGAAGAAAGTATCCCCGCCTGCTGCCACCACAGGTTCAGTCTTTGGCCAACATGGATTACATCATCACACCCAACACAGTACTCTTTTTTCTGCCCTTTACTGTCTGGCCATATTTACCCAAAACATAATTCAAATGAAGTTGTTTTATTTTCTGTAATTGACCTTATTTTCTGTAATTGTCTTATGAACATGGGGTTGTTTTTTCTGTAATTAATTTAATCTTCCTCATGAACACTCACCCTAGTAAACAGCCAGAAACTTAATAGTTCTGAATACATCTCAGTCTCTTTCACTTAATATTCAGACATTTAACTGCTTACCAGAGCTGCTTTAATTTTTTTCTTTTTTTTTTCTTTTTTTGCTTTTTAGGGCCACATCTGGGGCAGATGGAAGTTCCCAGGATAGGAGTCGAATTGGGTTCATTACCAGGTTCAATCCCTGGCCTCGTTCAGTGGGTTAAGGATCTAGCATTGCCATGAGCTGTGGTGTAGGTCGCAGATGCGGTTCAGATCCCACGTTGCTGTGGCTGTGGTGTAGGCCAGGGGCTACAGCTCCGATTTGACCCCCTATCCTGGGAACCTCCATATGCCAAGGGTACAGCCCTAAAAAGCCAAAAAAAAAAAAAAACCTTTGTTTTGTGTGGCTCCTTGGCATTTTCTGATATCCCCTTTCCTCTGTTTATGTTTGCTGATGTCCCCACTATATGAATATTAGTGGGATGTAGAGCCTGCCCCCTTCCTTTTTATCTTTTTTTTTTTTTTTGGGGGGGGGACCCACCCATAGCATATAGAAGTTCCTGGGCCAGGAACTGAAACTGTGCCACAACAGGGACCCAAGCAGCTGAAGTGACAATGCCAGATCCTTAACCCACTCCACCACAAGGGAACACCCAAGTCTGACTCCTTTCTTAAAAGCCAAAACTGCCAAATACTCATCTTACCAACTTCCCTTGTAGCTAGGATGCAGGCAGTGACCTAAACTCAGCCAATCCAAGACACTCACTGAAAACTCTGCTTCAGACGCTAACATCACAAAGAAGGATGGTTAAGACAGCAACATTCCAGCAACCACCAGTTTCCCAGGCAGCAGTCAGGGAGGCAGTTGCAGGAAGAAGAGCAGCAGAAGTGGGGCCGTAATGCTGGTGATACATGCTGAACAACCCAATGTTAACAGGGAGCCTCAGAAGTGATGTTCTCCCCAAATCCCAACCCCAACCACTTCTGAAGTGCAATTCTGACTGCAGACCTCACCTTGGTTCTTGCCCTTTTTTTTCCCCTTTTAAGGACCGCACCTGCAGCATATGGAAGCTCCCAGGCTAGCAGTCGAATCAGAGCTCCAGCTGCTAGCCTAAGCCACAGCCACACCTGCACCCTATATCACAGCTAACAGCACCGGTGGATCCTTAACCCACTGAGCGAGGCCAGGGATCAAACCCTCATCCTCATGGGTACTATTTGGTTTCTTAATCCACTGAGCCACAACAAGGACTCCAGTTCCTGCCCATTTTTAGAGCCGAGTTTCTTTTCTCCAGACTTTAAAACAATGCTGAGAACTCCCCAGTACCTCTTTCATGAGATTCCCTTTTGTTTAAATCATTACAGTTCTTGCTAACAAGAAAAATAAGTGATAGCAGCAATGGAATAGTATGGTAAATCAAGAAGCATCCCACACACGAAGGGTTGGGGCTGTGTAGTCTGTTTTGGAAACTAGACAATTCCGTGTGTTTTATGACTCAAATTCAGCTCTGATAATTCAATTAATAATCTGTCAACATGCATTCATCCCAAAACTGTTCTATTCCAACTAAGATAAACGTGGCAGCCCGGTTTTATCTGTAAGATGACCCACATCTTCTTTATCAATTAGTGTTACGGGAATTAGGAAAATGCAAGTTCTGTTTTGGACTACATTCAAACTCAAATGCCCCCAAGGGATTTAAGAGCATGAGGGGCCCAGCCTTCTCTCTAATTTGCCTGAATGAGAATAAAAGGTCTAAAAATCAGCATTTCATTCTTTGGAAGCAACCATAGTTGAAAACAACAGTTTACAAAAACTTCAAGATGTTCTTTTGTGTTGTTGTTGCTGTTATTATTACTTCAGGAAGCAACAGATACAATTAAATAACTTTTTTTAGGGCCACACCTGCAGCATATTAAATTCCCAGATTAGGGGTCAAATCCGAGCTGCAGCTGCCGCTCTACACCAGAGCATCTCTACACCACAGCATCGTGGGATCCCAGCTGCGTCTGCAACCTACACCACAGCTCACAGCAATGCCCGATCCTTAAACCCCTGAGCAAGGCCAGGAACCAAACTGACGACCTCGTGGATACCAATCGGGTTCCTTACCACTGAGCCACAAAGGTAACTCCACAATTAAGTAACTTTAAATGCAAAACTAAATAAATTCAATTATGAACTAAACATGGACACAGTATTATCAATGGTCCAGTTACTGAGTTGAGTTTTGCAGTTTTCCCCTCATGACCACCCACCCCAATCCCAGGCTAATAAGTCTGGAAGAGCAGTCATGCAAAAAAGCACCCTGCCCATCTCCAACAGAGCTCTTCTCCGTGACATATACTAGAAGCTCCAAGCAACGATTGCTTGAATACAATTCCTATGACTGGGCATACATATTACACACTTCCATAAACTGCTTTCGCGTGGCACTTTACACTGACCCAGTGCTTCCAGGCTTATAAAACACTCGCACGTGAATTCTTGCACCTTAGGTGGTGAAGAGCTGGACCTGCCCGCACAGGCATTAAATGCAAAGGACACCGTGAAATCTCCGTAACTTCTCCTACAGCACAGTACCGCACCTCTATTTCAGCCCTTCTGATACATTCTAATTAACTCTCTTTCTCACTTATCTGTTCCTTAACAGTTCTTAAGGGTGTCCCGTTCACCTTCGTATCCCCAGACCGAACAACCTGGACCACAGGATTCTTCTGCTTCCAGCAAGCCCCGTCCTTTCCTGGCGGGGCCACAGCTGAGCCGGGTTTACACCACCCCTGCTCCCACTCTGCCTCACCTCCGCCACCTGTGATTTCCACAACCGCACCAGCGAGGCTTACAGCCCAGAACACAGACTTTTTTTCTTCCTAGCAAAATTACTCTCGGCCCGACGCTTCCCCTTAAGTCTACCCCACCGGCTCGCCCCAGTTCCTACTGCCGCGGGGTGGGGTGATAGCGGGTCTAGCGCCGTCCTGCAGAGAAGTGGGGCTGAGCCTGGGGTCCCTCCCACCCCCGCCGCGGCAGCCCTGGGGCCAGGCGGAGTCTGCCAGCCGCGACGCGCCCCCGGGAGCCGCGCGTCTGGAGGAGCGCGGAGCTGGGCAGTTGGGCAGCACCGAGACTCCGTGCAGCCACTGCCAGGGGGCGTCCCAAGAAGAGCGGCCCCCCACACCTCCAGCACCCCGGACCCAGCGCTGCTCCGGACTCAGGCGGGCGAAGGCGCTCCGTACGTACCCGAGGAGGCAGCGGTCGCAGACGACACCACGACTCCCCTTGCACACCGTGTACGCCAGAGGATCCGAGCGGAAGAGCAGCTCTCCCGGGCGCAGCGGCGCCAACGCGCGCAGCCCGTTCCCCCTGTCAGCGGTTCTGAACTTTTCCACCTTCGACGGCTCCATCCTCACGGCACTCGCTCACCTCAAGCGTCCGGCGTTCCAGCAGCTGGCGTCTCGCGGGCTGCCGGGAGCCGCGCGCCTGCGCTCTGCGCGCACGTACGCCCTAGGGGCGGGGCTGGCGCGGCGGGGACTCTGAGCATGCCCAGATGGGGTCCTGCGGCTGGCCACGTGGGCCGGGCCGGGGGCTTCTGGCTTTCGCTCCTGCGGTTGGGGCTGCTCCTGCTGAAAGTGGCTCCGCGGGGCAAGGCAGAGTTTTTCCCCCTCCAACAGCTTATTATGATAATTTTTATGCAGATGAAAAGTTATATATCCTCCACCTAAGTCACGCAATTCTTAGCATTTTACCTTTTCTGCTCATGTACGTGTGTGTATAATTTGTTGAACCACTTAAAGGAGGTTGGTGTGCTAAGCCATTTGAAAGTTGCAGACATCATAGCATTTCATAACTAATACTTTATATCATGACATATAATTAAATATTATAACATGCGTTTCCTCTGAATAAGAACATTCTATAAGACTACAATATCACATCTGAGAAAATCATAATAGCAAGCAAAAAACATTCACTGTAGGAATAGTTTTGGTAATTTTTTTTTTTAAGTGGGATCCAATCAAAGGTCATGCATTTTCTTTTTCACGACATCAGTTCTTTTAAGATTCCAAACTGCGAGTCATCTAAAATGTTCCACATTCTGTATTGGCCTGTTGTTTTCTCCTAGTGTGTCATTTCACTTGTTCCTCTATTCTCTGTACTCCTTGTAAGCCTCAGACTAGATCTAGATGCTAGAATCTAAAGCTTTTATTTGATTCATGTTAAGTGTTTTTTAGTAAAGACACATTACAAATGTTACTGTCCACTTCATACGGCACCAAAGTCTGCACAATGTCAGGTTGTCCACCATTAATAAAACCAAGTTTGATCAGTTGGCAAAGCGATAAAACTTCACTGGAAGAGTTTTAGCAGCTATTAGTAATCTGTGGGCACTATAAGAACAGCCTCATTTACAAAATGCAGAGGCAGTTTTGTGGTTTTTTTGGTTTTTTTTAGGGCCGCATCTGCAGCAAATGGGAGTTCCCAGACTAGGGATCGATTCAGAGCTATGGCTGCCTGTCTGCACCACAGCCACAGCAACACCAGATCTGAGCTGCGTCTGCAACCTACACCACAGCTCTTGGCAACGCCATACTTAGTCATTGTCCAGGGGCGGCTTGCAGGAAGTGTGGCCTGTGGCATAAATGTAATGGTGGATTCAAGGGGTAAAGAAGCTGGGGGACATCAGTCAACCATGCTCCCCACACAGAGCTGGCCAGAAGTCCAGTTTTCAGGCTACATCCGTCCGAAAGACAGTGAGTATCAGATTAGTTTCTCTATAAATAATGGAAATTACTCACATGCACAGATCTAACAGCTAATATTTTTTTTTATGACCACACCTGCAGCATGTAGAAGTTCCTGGGGCTGGGGGTTGAATCAGAGCTGCAGCTGTGGGCCTACAACACAGCCAGACCAATGCAGGATTAAAGCCACATCTACATACTATATTGCAGCTCAGGGCAATGCCGGATCCTTAACCCACTGAGGGAGGCCAGGGATTGAACCCGAATTTTTGCAGGCACTATGTCAGGTTCTTAACCTGCTTAGCCATGGTGGGAACTCCTAACAGCTAATCACTTTAATACACTTTTACTTTTTATTAATATAATCAGCCATATTCTCTATTGCTCCAGTCCTACAATGACATGAGAGTACAGAATAAAATAACACAGTACATTTCGTTTCCATTCTTAGCTAGACCCTCTGAATTAGTGTCCTTCCTTAACTCCCAGATTGGCCACAGAAGTTAATCTCTGTTATTCGCAAATTCCCTCTTCTATCATGCCCGAAATTTCTCAGGAGCTTCTACCAGTTGGTTTATCTACATATAACTGTATCAGCATCCATACCCAACTCTTTTTATGTAGCCTAATAGAAAAATGTGTTTCTCTGGTCTTTTGATTTCATTCCCTTTCTTACGAAACATCAGTTGATCCCTCAGAGCTATATTTAAAATGTCTTTCTCAGCTGACTTCATTCTTGGGACCTAGGAACATGTTTAAATGTCTCATCTTAAAAAAATAAACTAAAAAACGTTAAGAACCCATCCCAAACCCTGAATTCTTTTTTCTTGCCCTACACAGCCAAGATTATCACACATCGCACACCATACCAGGGTTCTGCCCCTACTACTTTTTCTTTTTTTTCCTGGCTTTTTAGGGCTGCACCTGCAACCCTAAGAAGTAAGTTCCCAGGCTAGGGGTCTAATCGGAGCTGTAGCCACCGGCCTACGCCACAGCAACGCGGGATCCAAGCCATGTCTATGACCTACAACACAGCTCACGGCAATGCTGGATCCTTGACGCACTGAGTGAGGCCAGGAATTGAAACCACAGCCTCATGGTTCCTAGTCGGATTCGCTTCCGCTGTGCCACGACAGGAACTCCTCCACCACTTTTTGGAACAGTCTTGACCTACTAAGTGCTAATTGTATTGGTTGTAAAATTTTGGCAGCGCCCAAGGCATGCAGTTCTTGGGCTAGGGATCAAACCTGTGCCACTACAGTGACCTGAACCACAGTAGTGACAATGCTGGATCCTTAACCACTAGGCCACCAGAAATCTCCTGGTTGTAAATTTTTAGTTAACTGATCTCTCCAGAGGCTTTGGTTACTATTGACTCCTCTGGGTTTCTGTGTAACAAGGCTAGATTTAGTTTGAAATTCTTGGGACACCTTACTGTTACCGTAACTACCTCCACCTTTCAAGCTTCATTATTTACATATATCTTCTAGAGAACAGACAAAAGTAAATTTTTTTTAAACTCTAGTTTCTTGAATAGAGTGAAGACAGAAGAGGCTTCTGGCTACCTATATGTGAGGGAGCGGTGGAAGGTAATACATTACACCATTTTTTTTTTTTTTTTTTTTTGGCTACGCCTGCAGCATGTGGAAGTTCCCCGGCCAGGGATAGAACCCAAGCCACAGTAGTGACCTGGGCTGCTGCAGTGACCACACCAGATCCTTAACCCACTGCACCACAAGGGAACTCCTATGCCAACATTTATAACCAAATGTTAGCTGTTATCTATCATTTTCTATGCTAAGCCCTTTCATAATTTACTTCCAACAATAACCCTAAAAGACAGATGCCACAATTACTCATTTGGAAACAAACACCTTAGAAGAATCTGGTGAAATAAATGTTTCAGAAAGATTAACACAGCAGTAATAAACAAGATGGGTTGGAAGTTAAAGAGAGGTAGTTAAGAAGTTCCAGGAGAAACTTGGGCTTAAAGCATTGGACTGAGAAGGGATTTTTTTTTTTTGTCTTTTTGTTTTTATGTAGAGCCGCACCCGCGGCATATGGAGGTTCCCAGGCTAGGGGTCTAACAGGAGCTGTAGCTGCCGGCCTTCGCCACAGCCACAGCAACACGGGATCCGAGCCACGTCTGCAACCTACACCACAGCTCACAGCAACGCCAGATCCTTAACCCACTGAGCAAGGCCAGGGATCGAACCCGCAACCTCATGGTTCCTAGTCGGATTCATTAACCACTGGACTGAGAAGGAATTTGAACTACACTGTAAAGATCTGGCAGATTACGTAAGGACAGGATAGGAATTACAAGAGAAAGTAGAGGATTCAGAGTTTCCAGTTCATTGTATTGTAAACCAAGAAAGACTGTAGGGAAGATGGGAAGACCTGGCCTGGCCAAGCATTATTAAGAATATGCCTTGGAGTTCCCACTGTGGTGCAGTGGGTTACTGATTTCCCTTGTCTTTGTGGAGGCACCAGTTTGATCCCCAGCCCCACACAGTGGTTTAAGGATCCAGCGTTGCTGCAGCTGTGGGTGTAGGTTGCAGGTAGGATTTGACCTCTGGCCTGGGAACTTCCACGTGCTGTGGGAGCAGCTGAAAAAGAAATAAAAAAGAATATGCCTTAAAAAGAGTTACTTACTAATAATATGCCTGAGGTTTTATGAAGTGTTATAACAGCAACAGAATTTCAATGTCTCAGGTAAAAATCTAATAGCTTCTTCAATGAGCTAATATTACTCAGATTCCATTTAGGTTCATGTAAAGGTCTAACTTCAGATGAATTTTCTTGACAGAACAAAAATGCATGAGACTTCTGAATAACAAAGACAGAACCACTCACCGAAACTGCGCTGACTATACGTCACAGCATTTTTTTTAGGGCCGCACCCGCGGCATATGGAGGTTCCCAGGCTAGGGGCTGAATCGGAGCTGTAGCCGCCGGCCTGCGCCACAGCCACAGCCACGCGGGATCCGAGCCACGTCTGCAACCTACACCACAGCCCACAGCAACGCCAGATCCTTGACCCACTGAGCGAGGCCAGGGATCGAACCAGCATCCTCATGGATCCTAGTCGGGTTCATTTTCACTGTGCCACAATGGAAACTCCTATATGACAGAAATTAAAGTGTATAAGGTAGGGACAATTTAATGTTTCATTGGATAGAGGAAAAAGTAACAAAATCTTATTAAAATGTTTTTAATTTCTAAAAACATTTAAACCGTAATAAAATTTAAATAATTTCATTGTACATTGTATCATGTATTACATGATAATACATCTCAACACACTGAAAAGTAAAACTAACCACTTAAATCAGTTTGCTTCCCAAGTTTAATATGTACAAACTCTTCTGCCTCCCAGCCCACCCTGGGAGGATATAAAAATTGACAGTGAAAAAGGAGTATTTAAATTAATACAATGTACAGTATTTGGCCAAAAGAATTCCTAAAACTAAATTTCATCTCATAATACCCTACAACTACCAGTATGCTTATAACAGATAGGAATTTAAGACAAATCCTTTTTTTTCTCTCTTTTTAGGGCCGCACCCACAGCATATGGAGGTTCCCAGGCTAGGGGCTGAATCAGAGCTGTAGCTGCCGGCCTACGCCACAGCCACAGCCACGCCAGACCCGAGCTGTGTCTGTGATCTACACCACAGCTCATAGCAACACCAGATCCTAATCCACTGAGCAAGGCCAGGGATCGAACCTGCATCCTCATGGACGCCGGTCAGATTTGTTTCCACTGAGCCACAATGGGAACTCCAAGACAAATCTAATTTATCAAATCCACCATTAACTCAAGTCTTTGTTTTATTGAGTTTGAATAAAACAGCAGCTATTGTTTTATCCAGTACACTAATGGTATCAATTGCAGAAGAAGTGATCTGCTCAGTTGTGCAAAACCAGAAGTTATCTTCTGTTGAAAGGCTGTAAGCTTTCCACACTCAGTTCTTTTTCATTTGTGTCATAATTTCCAGATAAATAAATAACTCCAGTAACTGTCTTAGCAGTCCACCTCCTACATGAGCACATCTTCCATGAAATCATCATAGAGCCATCTGCAGGCACCATCTCTGGAACATTCTATAATTTCAAAGAGGCGCTGAAAGTCTTCAGGGTACATATCTATTATTTTCATACTTGGGTTTTTTTTCATTTGGTTCATTATATGCCATGTGTCAACTGGACTCAATGAACTGCAAAATAAATGCAAAGTAAATATGCTTAATTCTTTTTCATGACAAACATCAGGTAACAGGGATAGAGACGGTTTCTGAGCCCAATTTAAATCGCCTCACTTATTATATATAATTAATCTTATTTAGTTTAAGAGCCAGAGTGTAATATATAGCTTTAACTATGTCTATTCATAAAATTTCACGGTTTGCCTGTAATGGAAAGAGCAGATTCAGGCTTTAAAAACGTGTTCTAATTAAATCTCATGTCAAAGTCTAGTTTAACACTGCCCTTAAAAAAAATTATTCTGTATACCTCCTTTATCTTCTTTCTCTGCAAAATATTCTTCACTCCATTTAGGCTCAAATAAAAGTTTAATAAGTATAAACAGCAGAAACTATTGTTTTCAAAGAGGGAATAATTTTTCACAATTTTATGTAACAATTAGTGTGAATACATTATAAAGCAGAAAGCCTTTTTCTGCACCAGCCTAGTGAGAAACCATCAGTGATCCTCTGACAATAACAAGTAAACAACTGTACTAAAATATTTTGCTGGCAAATATCTGCAATATTTTTTTTCCCATCTTTTTAGGGCCATACCTGTAGCATATGAAGGTTCCCACAGGCTAGGGGTCAAACCTGAGCTGCAGCTGCCGGCCTGCACCACAGCCACAGTAACACCAGATCCGAGCTGCGTCTATGACCTACACCACAGCTCACGGCAATGCCTGATCCTTAACCCACTAAGCTTGGGCCGGGATGGAATCCATGTCCTCATGGATACTAGTTGGATTCGTTACCACTGAGCTACACTGGGAACTCCTACATTTTTTTAATGGCTGTACCAATGGCATATGGAAGTTCGTGGGACAGAGACTGAATCAAGCTGCATGTGCAACTTACAATGAAGCTGCGGCAACGCCAGATACTTTAACCTACTACAATGGGCTGGTGATTGAACCCTTGGCTCTGCAGCAACCTGGGCCGCTGTAGTCTAGTTCTTAATCCACTGTAGCCACAGAAAGAACTCCCAATACTTTTTGACTGTGAACGGAATCCACGTTACAGGTATAAATATCCTTTCAATTCATGTGATCTCCAAAGCAATTTTTAACATTTAATATTTTAATACCACAGTTTATCATATTTATCCCTTAATTTCCTTTTTTTCAGCATACAAAAATTTCAGGGCCAGGGATCAAATCCAGGTACCACAGCAGCGGCCTGAACAACAGCAGTGACAAAGCCAGATCTTTAATTGCTAGACCACCAGGGAACTCCCTAATTTCCTATACTTTTGATATTTTCATTCAAAAAGATAATACCACAAGGTGACAAGATGAAAAATAGATTACTTTTACTGAACTACTGCTCATTTTTAACCATTTATTTTTATATAAATATTGTTCAGTCAACAGCTCATCATTCCAAGGTATCTTAAACGAAGATCACATTAATTAAAATGATTATTTTAATATCTTGCCTGTCCTCTGACAGTATTTGTCTATGGGCTACTGATGAGACGGTACAATGCATAACTTACAGAGCTGAATGAATCAGTCCTACATAAAAATTATAGAGATACGAAGCAGGTAGTAACCATATATAATTTTCATAAGGCTTTCGGCAGAAATATACAGAGCAGGAGGACCAGGGTGATATAATGATCTGTGTCTACTCTGCTTAGGAAACAGAGCCACTGAGGACAGGCAATGACAAGAGAGAGATGGTGGCTATGCTGCAGGGCTGACTTTTGCCACCCCCACCATTAATCCTGGGCATTTATTCTAACAAAGGCAAAACAACTTGTAGGCATTCCTGGTTGTTTTTTTAAAGAAGGAAAAAAAATTAGGCTAAGGAGATTATGTGTACCAGCAAGAAGTATTCTGAAGAAATAGACAAGTGAAAAGATGATACCTCACTCTGTTAATGAAGATACAAAAAAAACAAAGCTCTAACACAAAAGTGTAATTCTCACATTAAGTTGCTAATTTTTTACTCGTTTTACTTACTGCAAATGGTCTATTAGCATGGCATTGCGTTTCACAAAGCACTGCTTTAACATGTGAAAAAACACATCATAGTTAAAAGGTGTTAAGGTTCTTGAAAATAAATTTCTATGAGGACTCAATTGAATAAAACACAGGTTTTGTTCTGATTCCTGCAGAGAAAGGAAATAAATTGTGTTAGTCATAAAATACTACCAATGCATGACATTGTTTGCTAACAAACTTAAGCTACATTTTGGAAGAGGCATCAGAATAGACCCTGTTTATCTCTGTAGGTTCCATTTTTTTCTTTTTGGCCGCACCTGTGGCATATAAAATTTCCTGGGCCAGAGATCAAATCCAAACCACTGCTGTAACCTATGCTACAGCTGTGGCAACTCGGGATCCTTAACCTCCTGCACTGTGCAGGGGAAGGAACCTTCACTGCTGCAGAGACAATGACGGGTCCTTAACTTGCTGTACCACAGTGGAAACTCCCTCTCTACAGGTTCTTGGTGGATGTGCCATGATTGCAATGTCCCAAATGCTCTTTAAAATTGGGACATTTCTCAGGGTTGTTTGCAGTGAGCCGCCTTGAAGGATAAGAGAATGTCTCTCTACAGGACAGAAAGCAGGCTTACTTAATATCTACTATAAGAGAGGTGGACTCCCCCTCCTCTGTGCTCCTCAGCTGCAATGCAAAATCACTGTACGCACACCATCCGACTGAGCAATATTACATTACTTAGTGGGACCTAGGGGCCAATGAAGTCCTTTGTCTGATCCATGAGAATGTGTCTTTGGCCAATGTCCATGAAAGAGCAATGGCATATTAACATGTAAGCATGGAAAAAATGAAATCCTAAACTGAACACTAACAGATACTGAGTTTCTTCTATACTGAAGACGTAATACCAGATCCTACGGATAAGAAAAAATTGACTTCTCATTTTTAATTGCATTTTAAAAACTATAGAGTGCGCAAACTATGGTACATGGCCTGCCTATTTTTATATTGTATGGAGCTAAGCATGGTTTTTACATGTATAAAGGACTCTTAAAAGTAAACACCAATGATCTCACAAAGAACATGTGCCAGAGACTGTATGTGGCCTGAAGAGAAAAAATATTTATAGTCCAGCCCTTTACACAAGAAGTTTGCCAACATGCGCTAGTATACAGTATTATACAGGTTAAAATAAAAAATGTGTATGAGCTGATGAAAAGTGAAGATGTCTTTTCCCCTAAAATTATTCCTCAGAAGAGGAAGCTTTACGTTTGAGTTCTAAGGGAATCTCACATATTAGCTAATAATCCCTTATTTACTTTATAATAAGTATAATATACATATTTAAACATAAATACTGTTTTTTGGAAGACATGTTGTCCAAAAATAATTTCCATCAATTCTGGTTTTTAGTTTTGAATGCCTGTAGCTGAAGAAATTAGAAAAAAAAAAAGAAAGAAAGAAAGAAAAAAGGAAGATAATAACACTTACAAATATTTAGTAATTTTTTTTTTTTAGGACCATGCGTGTAGCATATAGAAGTTCCCAGGCCAGGGGTTAAATCAGAGCTGCAGCTGCCAGCCACAGTCACAGCCAGAGCAATGCCATATCCAAGCCACATCTGCGACCTACACCACAGCTCATGGCAACACCAGATGCTTAACTGACTTGAGCAAGGCCATGGCTTGAACCCACATCCTCATGAACACTAGTTGGGTTCATTACTGCTGAGCCACAACAGGAACTCTTATTTAGTAATTATTAATTAGGGATAGGAATAGCCTCACAATCAAAAGCATTATAGGTTGTTGTTACCAAATCTTCTGAAGGTGACTTTGAAAAGCACCTGGTAAGGATCCAGCATTGTGGTGAGCTATGGTGTAGGTCACAGTCCTGGCTCTGATCCTGATCGCTGTGGCTGTTGTGTAGGCCAGCAGCTATAGCTCTGATTTGACCCCTGGCCTGGGAACTTCCATATGCCACAGGTGTGGCCCTGAAAAGTAAAAAATAAATAAATAAATGAAAAGCACCCTGTAAACAGATTTGCAGTTACAGATATAAGGAACAAAAAACTTTCCTGATATTCAATGAATGATTATTTATAGCTTAGGAAAAAAGTTCCAGTGACAGCACAAAAATATAGCTTTAAAAAAGTGGAAACTTGGAGTTCCCGTCGTGGCACAGCAGAAATGAATCCGACTAGGAACCATAAGGTTGCAGGTTCAATCCCTGGCCTCGCTCAGTGGGTTAAGGATCTGGCATTGCCATAAGCTATGGTATAGGTCACAGACGCAGCTCAGATCTGGCATTGCTGTGGTTGTGGTGTAGGTTGGCAGCTGCAGCTCTGATAGATCCCTAGCCTGGGAACTTCCATATGCCAAGGGTGTGGTCCTAAAAAAAGAAAAAAAAGGAAAAAGAAAGTGGAAACTTCAAACCGCTTGGATATAAATGAAGATCATGTGCTTCAAAAAATTGTTAAATGTCTCCAAGTGCTTCTGTAGCAAGTATGAACACACTGATATTAAAGACACGTGAAATATCTGAATAAAATTCTCTCATGAAACATAACATTTGGTTATTTCATTCTCATCCCTAAAAGTTTATATAATTATGTTGGCCAAAAATGTGTTTTAGCTTTTGACACTGTCACTGAAAAAAATGAGAAAGTGTGTTGTATGCAGAGTTAATCATTTTGGGATCACTTGGATAAGCTCCTAGTGGCATCAAGCCAAAATGCATTACTCCTATTTTGTGAGGCTACATAAGTAATGTTTATGGATAGTGAAACAGAACTAAAATCCTAATAATCACTGATCACGCTAAAATCAGAATACTCCTGGAGTTCTAGAGGTGCAGCAGGTTAAGGATCTGGCGTTGTCACTGCAGCAGCCTGTCTTGCTGCACGTTTGACCCCCGGCTCAGGAACTTCCACGTGCTGAGGGTATGGCCAATAAGTAATAAAAATAAATAAATAAATTCAGAATACATCTAAATTGATAAGTTTCTGTTTTCCTCTGGAGGCAAAAGCAAGAGAAGAAACAAAGTAGTAAGCAAACTGCTTCAGACTGAGTTCATGTGCGGAGATTACAGCGTCATTAACAGTCAATCCCAAAGTGGCACTTCTGAACTGACTACAAACTTTGCTGTTGAAACTTTAGCTACTTGACTACAATTTCACTGTAAGTAGCTCTATTATAAACTAAGTTGAGAATCACTTTATAACATCATCACTTTGGTTCTTTAAGAAGGGAAAAAATAGGAGTTCCAGTCGTGGCTCAGTGGTTAACGAATTCGATTAAGAACCATGAGGTTGCAGGTTCAATCCCTGGCCTTGCTCAGTGGGTTAAGGATCCAGCATGAGCTGTGGTGTAGGTTGCAGACGCAGCTCGGATCCTGTGTTGCTGCGGCTGTGGCGAAGACCCCTAGCCTGGGAACCTCCATATGCCACAAGAGTGGCCCTAGATAAGGCAAAAAGACAAAAAAAAATAAAATAAAAAGGGAAAAATTAAAGCCCCCCCCAGGCTAAGAAACAAGATGTACCTGTTAAGTGAAATAAACCACTGTAAGTAGTGATATTACATATCTGATTTATTAATAAGGTATAAAACCTTTTATTTATCAAATTAGATTAATATCAAAAATGATTATATTTTCCAAATTTGAGATGCATCTTTCTTTCAAAAGAGATAAAAACAGAAGTCAGATGTGGCATTTAAGCTCATTACTATGCTAGCACACACTTCATAAAAGCGCTGAAAAATACAACTCTTTCAAAATAATGTGAACTTATTAAAACAATAATACATTTTAAATATTTCAAGATACTCCAAAATCAAAATTCCCTGATAATGTAAAAGAAAACAAAGAATGTTTCATTTAGAGGAAAACAGGGAAAGGTATTCATTCTTTCTTACCCTATGCTTCGTCTTTTCCAGCTGCCCATCTTGGATATTTGTTTTAAATGATGAGCAAGGCTCCTTGAGGGAAGATAAACAAACATATCTTTTAATTCTCTTTAGTCAAAGTACTCTACTATATTACTGACTTTACAGATGTCTTGCCTGAACAACAGAATGAAATTAAATCCAAGTCACTAGTCTAAATGAATTTAAGAAAAATAACATGTGGAGTTCCCATTGTGGCTCAGTGGTTAATCAACCCGACTAGCATCCATGAGGATGCAGGTTCAAGCCCTGGCCTCGCTCAGTGGGTTAAGGATCTGGTGTTGCCATGAGCTGTGGTATAGGTCGCAGATGCTGCGTGGATCTGGCGTTGCTGTGGCTGTGGCATAAGCCGGCAGCTGTAGCTCCGATTTGACCCCTAGCCTGGGAACCTCCACATGCCACAGGTGGACCCTAAAAAAAAGACAAAAAGCCCCCAAAAATAAAATAAAATATTGATTACACATTGAAATGATATTTTGAATTGAGGTTAAATAAAATATTAAAATTAATTTCACCTGCTATCTACTTTTCATAACATGGATACTAGAAAATATGTAACTATATATGTGGCTTCTATTACCTTTCTACTAGACAACTCTGCTCTTCCCTAAGGAAATAAACTAAAAAGGGCAATGCTCTATAATGAGGTATTGAGTAACCACTAAAACTCAAGAAAAATGTTTATAAATCTTTTAAATAGCTTAAAAATCTTATAAATAGCTATTAGCTATTAAATGAAAACAGTAAGATAATATACTCTTCAGTATATAAAGGGAAAAAAAACAGGAAAAATTATGCCACAAAGGTCAACAGTCCTCTCTAGGTGGCAGAACTATAGTGATGATTTTTATTTTTTTCCATTTTTATTATTTATTTTTTAAATTTTTACACGTATGTGTGTATGTACGTCTTTCTTTTTTTTTGGCCACCCCATGGCATATGGCGCTCCGAGGCCAGGGATCAGATCTGAGCCAAGTCATAGTTGCGATCTACACCATGGCTGTGGCAATGCTGGATCCCTGAACCGCTGTGCCAGGCCAGGGACAGAAACCATGCCAATCCCACTGTGCCATAGCAGGAACTCCTATAGTGATGATTTTTAAATATTTTTTTCTTTAACATGTCTCACACTTTTATAATGAGAATATATTATGTTTACAATCAGAGAAAAATATAAGTATTTGTGACAGAAAAATATCAGCACGAAGTTTCCATGCTCTATTACCTTCAACACTTGGGAAAAATTAAAAAATGCATCTTTTAATTTTTCTTCATTTACTGGTTACAGAAATCTAACTTCTTTGAAAAATGATGAAGTTCTCTGTTGAAATTAAGAAGGCTTTTACTTACCGTATGCAGGACCCTAATCCCACAAGCTAACTGACAGAGTACACTTAATGCTTGATACAAGCTTGGATTTTGAGGATTTGCCATTATTTTCTAGTAAAAAGAAAACAGAAGGTGCATGTTACACATAGCTACAGTCAATCAATTAAAATCAAATGTTGGGAGTTTCCATCATGGCTCAGAGGTAAGAAACCCGACTAAGATCCATGAGGATACAGGTTTGATCCCTGGCCTCGCTCAGTGGGTCGGGGATCCAGTGTTGCTGTGAGCTGGTGTAGGTTGCAGAAGTGGCTTGGATCCTGTGTTGCTGTGTCTGTGTGCAGCTCTGGTTCCTACTCAACCTCTAGTCTGGGAACTTCCGTATGCTGTGGGTGTGGCACTAAAAAGACCAAAAAAAAAAAAAATCTAAACGTTGTATCTTTTGTTTTGTTTTGTTTTTGTTGTCATTTTGCTTTTTCTAGGGCCGCATTCACGGCGTATGGAGGTTCCCAGGCTAGGGGTCTAACTGGAGCTGTAGCTGCCGGCCTACACCCCAGCCACAGCAACGCGGGATCCGAGCTGCATCTGCGACCTACATCACAGCTCATGGCAATACTGGATCCTTAACCAACTGAGCAAGGCCAGGAATCAAACCCGCAGCCTCACAGTTCCTAGTCAAATTCGTTAACCACTGAGCCACGACAGGAATTCCAAATGCTGGATCTTAATTGTATCTAGAAATGAAAGAAAATTATGATTAAATGCAAAATCTTAACTACAACTGTTTCAAAGAAGAGAAAATCTTAAAATTTTCATACCAAAATATATTATCATGTACACTTATAATGCACTTGAGACTGACTTCTTTAACTATATAATCTCATGAACTCTCATAAAACAAAAAAAGTGAAACCAAAATGTACAATTACTGTAGAGAATGGTAATTGTTTTAGACATATGTATTAGCTGGAGTATTAAATTTTGAGTTAAGAAATATTTAGGCTGACAATTGAAGGCTCAGAGGTCACCTCACTGAATGAGAGGGCATTAGAGAGAGAAGAAACCAAACGTAACAAGATCCATGGTAAAAGAAACAGAACATTTTCCCAGGAGCAAAGATGAAACCTGATGAAGCATTTTCTATTTCCCTTCCTTGCATTCTTTCACGTATGTATAACCTAGTCCCCTGCTCTCTTTCCAGGGATAGTCACTATTTACTTACAACTTGATCTCAGTGAGTAAATCATCCCTTCCTTTCTTGTCTCCACCTCCCTCCCAACTCACAGCTTTCCTACACACAAACAGGGATTTCGGGTTACACTGGATGAAAAGGTTAATAACATGAAGCATTCTGGGCAGCAAAGAAATGTGACTCTCAAGGACTTTAGGGGGCCCCACAATTTCAGAGAATGAAAAAGTAGTGTAAAACCTTATGTTCACTAAAGCATTAATCACAATAGTCAAGAAAGGGATATAACCTAAGTGTCTATTGACAGATGAATGGATAAAGATGTGATATATGTGTATATACACACACACGCACACATATAATATGTACATATAGAAATACCTTAGCCATAAAAGACTAAAATCTTGCCATTTTTGACAACATGGATGGACCCAGAGAGAATTATCCTGTGCGAAATAAGTCAGACAGAGAAAGATAACTACGGTATGATTTCACTTATATGTGAATCTAAAAAACAAAACACAGAAACATAAACGCAGAAACAGTCATAGATACAGGAAACAAACAGAAGGCTGCTAAGGGTTAGCGGCTGGGGAAGTAAGTGAAATTGGTGAAGGAGCTATAGAGGTATACTTTTCCAGTTACAAAATAAATGAACCAGGGGATGAAATGTACAGTGTGGGAAATACAGTCAAAAATAACTGTAGCATCTTTGTATGGTAACAGATGGTAACTAGACTTACTGTGGTGATCACTTTGTATGTAGAAATATCAAATCATCATGTTGTACAGCTGGAACTAACATAGTGTTTAAGTCAGTTATACTTCAAAAAACACACAAAACCATAGAAAAAGATCATGTTTGTGGTTCTCAGAGGCAGAGAGTGGCGGGGAGGGGGAACTAAATGAGGGTGGTCAAAAGGTACAGACTTCCGTTATGTAACACATGACACAACAAATATAGTTAGCACTTAGCTACGTTATATATGAAAGTTGCTAAGAGGAAATCCAAAGAGCTCTCATCACAAGAAAAAAAAATACATATATATTTTTTGTCTTTTTGCCTTTATCTAGAGCCGCACGCGCGGCATATGGAGGTTCCCAGGCTAGGGGTCTAACAGGAGCTGTAGCTGCCGGCCTTTGACACAGCCACAGCCATGCGGGACCCGAGCCGCGTCTGCAACCTACACCACAGCTCACGGTAACGCCGGATCCTTAACCCGCTGAGCAAGGTCAGGGATCGAACCCACAACCTCATGGTTCTTAGTCGGATTCGTTAACCACTGAACCACAAAGGGAACTCTAAGGAAAAATATTTTTTTATTTTATTTTGTATCTGTAACCAATGACGGTTGTTCACCAAACTTACACAGCAATCATTTCCTGACATACCTAAGTCAAAATATCATGCTATATACCTTTAACTTATAATACAGTGCTATGTGTCAATTATATTTGACAGAAATGGATCAACAAAAGGGGTTGAGATAGTATAAATACACAATGGAATGTTATTCAGCCTTAACAAGGAATGACATTCTGATACATGCTACAACTTGGATGAACCCTAAAGATAGTATGCTAAGTGATATAAGCCAGACACAAAGTAGAATACTGTATGATTCCATTTACAATTCATAAAAGAGTTCAGAGTTACCAGGGGTGCAGGGAATTAGTGTTTTATGAGTGCTGAGTGTGAGTGTGGAACAATGAAAAAGTTCTGAAGAAGAGCTGATTGGTGCTAACAGCTGGACCACAATGTCAACGGACTTGTCACTGAACTGCACATATAAAAACAGTTAAAATGGTAAACTTTATGTATTATATATATATTTTAACACATACACACAAAAAAAACTTAAAAAAAAATCTAAAGAGTGGGCTACAGAAACTTACAAACAACCTCAGTATTCTCAAATGTCATGAGCCCAAATAAAAACCACATGGATTAGGACTACTCACAGAAAAATCACAGAACTTTTTTAAAACAAAAAACTAATCAGGTACTTGAGAATAACCTACCCGGCATTCTTTTTCAGTAACAAACAAGTTTAGTTCTACTCGCCCATATTCATATATAGAAGTACAGGAATATAGATCATGTAAGATTTTCCAAAGTGTATTTCTCTCACTTTTAGTTGGTAGGATTCCAACTACTTTAAAAGCGGCACCTGTTAAGAATATACACAAAAGTATTTAAATTAATTCTTCACACTTTTCCCATGACCATACTTTACTGAGTCCACCAAACTTGGCCTCAAGTTATTAAGTATATTAAGTTTATTTCAATTAAAAGCAAGCCTTAGCATCTTTCCTTGATTCAGAACTTAGCTACTATAAAACTGCTCTCATTGTGTCTAGGTGAGGGAAAAACCATATTCAATTTAAGAGCAACTGCCCATAAACTTTATACCTGGTGTACTGCTATACAAAGCTGGCAAATTATAAGGTACTTGATTTACTGAATGACAAAAATCACCTTTTGACCAAGGATTTGCTCCTATTCCCAAATTCTGAAAAAGTGTCTCTGCAGTCATAATAGGAGGTTTTAATGCTCCATGACCTCTAGGATCCAGTTTAAAGAAGTCACAGTGGACCACTTTGAGTTTTCCACCCAGCTTCCGTCCTAAATCCTAAAGAGAGACAGAGATAACATGTTTAGAAATGTCAGTGTTATGCAGACCTTGTAACAATTCCAAGATCTACTTCAAAAATTAATTCTTTAAAAAATATTACTATCTCAATAAAGGTGTAAAGCAAACATTACAGGAGTTCCTGTTGCGGCTCAGTGGGTTAAGAACCCAACTAATATTCATGAGGATGTGGGTCTGATCCCTGGCCTCAATCAGCAGGTTAAGAATTCAGCACTGCCTCAAGCTGTGGCTTAAGTCACTGATGCGGCTGAGATCTGGCCTTGCTGTGGATATGGTGCAGGCCGCCAGCTGCAGCTCAGATTCGACCCCTAGCCTGGGAACTTCTATATTGCGCGGGTGCAGCCCTAAAAAATAAAAAAGATAAAGAAAACATTACTAACATACCCTAAAATATAACAGTTAATAGAAATCAATGTGACAAAGTGATAAAAGTACAAAATCACCAGGAAAAAGCCCCACAAAACAGAAGCCTTTAACAAATTATTACTTATCCTTTTCTCTTTTTTTTTTTTGGCTTTTTGTCATTTTAGGGCCACACCAGAGGCATATGGAGATTCCCAGGCTAGAGGTCTAATCAGACCTACAGCTGCTGGCCTGCGCCATAGCCACAGCAACGCAGGATCTGAGCCATGTCTGCAGCCTACACTACAGATCACGGCAACGCAGGATCTGAGCCATGTCTGCAGCCTACACTACAGCTCACGGCAACGCCGGACCCTTAACCCACTGAACGAGGCCAGAGATTGAACCCGCAACCTCATGGTTCCTAGTTGGATTCGTTAACCGCTGTGCCATGACAGGAACTCCTTTTATTTTATTTACTTTCTCTCAGTAGCTTCTATTACTCAGAGCCACACTCCATTGGTTAGTCATGGGAGAATATTTTTCAACAGAAAATAACAATTATATTAACATGAAGGGCACACAGATTCAAGAGAGTATTTCTTTTATTCAGGACAGTTCAGTTGGTCCTTCACCAAATGAACTTAGTTCTCCGTGTAGGGCACTCTCCATTTTCCTCTATTTTTCATTTACTTTTTCTAAAAATAGAGGCAACTATAGAAGAAAAGGCCACTAGACGAGTTCCCGTTGTGGCACAGTGGAAACGAAACTGACTAGGAGACGTGAGGTTGCGGGTTCGATCCCTGGCCTTGCTCAGTGGGTTAAGGACCTGGCATTGCCATGAGCTGGGGTGTAGGCTGCAGATATGGCTTGGATCTGGCATTGTTGTGGCTGTGGTATAGGCCAGCAGTTGTAGCTCTGATTAGATCCCTAGCCTGGGAACCTCCGTATGCCGTGAGTACAGCCCTAAACACCCCCCTCCAAAGAAAACAAAATTAAAAAAAAAAGAAAAGGTCACCAGAAGCATCTAATAACACCTAAATCTTTTCACTGCCCTATAGCTGGCAGTAGCGCTAGAGAACACAGTAGTGAGAGGAAGTATTAGCTACGGACTCTACAAACTTAATTCAAAGTTACAAAAAAATCAACAGAAGAGAGCAATGTTTCGATGTGTACACTGAGGTTCTCATGCACAAAAAATTGTACTGGTATTTATCAAGGTTTCAATGAATTTACAATTTAAAGTTATTAATTAAAAAACATGTTTTCTTTCTTTCCCTTTTTTTTTTTTTTTTTTTTTTTTTTTTTTTTTTTTTTTTTTTTTTTTTTTTTTTTTTTTTTTTTTTTTTTTTTTTTTTTTTGCTTTTTAAGGCTGCACTCGTGGCATATGGAGGTTCCCAACCTAGGGATCTAATTGGAGCTGTAGCTGCTGGCCTACACGAGAACCACAGCAACTTGGGATCCAAGCCACATCTGCGACCTACACCACAGCTCATGGCAACACCGGATCCTTAACCCAGGGACTGAACCAGGAACACGGAACCTCATGATTCCATGGTTCAGCCAGGGCTTGAACACGAAACCACATGGTTCCTAGTTGGATTCGTTTCCCCTGAGCCACGAGGAAAACTCCCCCAAAAAAAAAAAAATAGGTTTTCTTAACTTAGAGTTCAACCCATAAACATGATTTTCTTTTTTTTCCCATTACTTAATGAATTTTATTACAATTATAGGTGTACAAAAATCATCACAACTCAATTTTTATAGCATTTTCATCCCAAACCCTCAGTGCATCCCCCCACCCCCCAACTTGTCTCATTTGGAAACCATAGGTTTTCCAAAGTCTGTGAGTCAGTATCTGTTTTGCAAAGAAGTTCATTGTGTCCTTTTTTTAGTTTCCACATAACATGATTTTATTTCTAAATCTAGTAAATTTGAATGATTTTTTTTTTCAAGAGAACCCCTGAGAAAAAAACTAGTGAAAAGAACAGATTGCAACTGGAAGTCACGTTTCTGGTCCTGTTAACTTTGAGATGACTATTAGACGATCCAAGTGCAGATGCTAGGTAGGAAGCTGTAGACCTGAATAGGGAAGTCCGTGGAGTAGTCTAGACTAAAGACATAAATGTGCTGAAATACGACACAGTTTACCACAAAACCTGATGTCTCTTGAACTGAAAATATACGCGTATTTCTGCAGCAATAGCTTTCACAATTCAAATGAGATGTATCATGACTTACTCTTATAGAACACAATTTGCAACATGCGTATCTTTGGCACGTCCAGATAGGAAAACAAACTGCTGCTGCTCGTTAATGTGGAGTTCCAGGAATTTTATCTCGGGAATGGAGTAGGGTGAGAGAGATTCTAAATTTGGATAAAAACCCAGAGTCAAGCATTACCCTTGAAAATCCTTTCACTTTTTAGGAATGAAACGGAGAGCATTAGGGTGGCTAGGAACACTGTTTGCTGTCTGCTAAAAGCATCACATTAAGGTCCTGATTTAGGGTCACAAAGGTTCTATTTAAATCACTACTTCTTTTTTATTTCTGGCAAATACATGAATTCACACAAAACTTTGAATGCCTTTTCATTTTATAATACAGGTGAAAGAAAATGTACTGAAGGCTCAGCTCGCTCATGCTGAGGAGGGAATAAGGAGGCAGAAAAGCCTTAACCAGAGCAAAAACTAGTTCTAATCAAAGACTGGATTTAGTCAATGATGCTTAAATTTTGTGCTTACATTAGCAGCTTTAGAAATCTTTTATGACTGATATTCCTGTAGGAAATACTGTTTGCGAGGAATTTCCTAGCCTATAACCCTTTTTTTATTTCCCCAATGAATCGAATGTTTTCAAATTAAGACTGTTATCTTGATCTTACAAGAAAGCAAGTATGGTGTTACAGATAACCAACTATAAACAGAATAACATTTTAATGCAATCTTAATTATTTTGTAAAATATAGATTAATCTTCAAAAGTAGGCTTCCCTTTTTAAAGATCAAGATAAGAGCTACCTTGCTTTTAATTTCCAGATTGAAATTACAAATGGCTATGTTTACTTAATCACATTTCATGACCTTGAATCTTTGAACAATTTAATGTGTTCTTCCTCTCTTCACGTTTTTGGCATTCCAGCAGATTTAATATCAATTATAGAACCTGGCTAAACCTTAAATCTTTTAATTTGTGGAAAAAATAACAATCTAATGTACACAGTTTTATTTAAAAATAGCTGGATCTGGGAGTTCCCATTGTGGCACAGCGGAAACGAATCCGACTAGGAATCATGAGGTTGTGAGTTAAATCTCTGGCCTCACTCAGTGGGTTAAGGGTCCAGCGCTGCCATGAGCTGTGGTGTAGGTTACGGATAAGGAGGCGGCTCAGATTTGGCATTGCTGTGGCCATGGTGCAGGCTGGGAGCTGTAGCTCCAATTAGACCCCTAGCATGGGAACCTCCATATGCCGAGGGTATGGCCCTAAAAAGCAAAAAAAAAGCTGGACTTGGTAGATATTTTCATCGTTTTTTGTTGTCATCTAATGCTTTCGGAGACTGTCATTTTACATGGTTTCAGGAAGTTGGCACAAGGAAGTATAAGTTTCTTGAACTGAATGGAAAGATGTGTAAAGCAGGGAGGGAGAGAAAGAGAAACAGGCTGGCAATGATGCAAGGAATTTCCACATCACTGTTACGTGAACTTGTCTGCTATACATGAAGCCAAATTCATTACAAAATCCAATTGGATAATGCCTTTACTCCATGAAATTTTATCTGAATGTATCAGTTCTTTCTTGCTTCTGGAACTCTAAATCTAGAGTTAACATAGTCTTATGGAAGTACTCTCTAAGCTCAGGTCTAAGCCCTTTCTAAGAAAGACTGGGCACAGCACAGCCTACTAGTGATGACAAAACAAGCCTAGAAATACCAATTATACATTTTATTCAAAGTTGTTCATCTGTAGCAGAGATAGAACCAGAAAAAGAAAGTCTCTGAATCCAATCTTTTAGTCATTCAACAAACACCAATACTTACTATGTCCCAGTCACTGGGAACAATATATTTTTTAAGATATGGCCCCTAAAAGCAATTCTTTAAAGATAAACTATGCTTACCTAAACCAGTCAAAGGTAGATGACTGAACAATAAATTATTTCTAGAAACAAAAATATACCTCCAATTGTGGAATAAAAGCTTTGTCACTTTCACAGGCAATCACTTTGGCACCACTTTCAAGTAATGCTCGTGTCAGGAACCCAGGACCTAGTACATTAACAAAATGAAAATTTTATTTGTAAAAGAAACATAATTTCTTTCAATATCAAAGAAACCAGATGTTTTACCTGGATGATCTAATTTTTTCCTCTTTCTATGGTCACACCTGTGACATATGAAGTTCCTTGGCTGGAGGTCCAACTGGAGCTGCAGCTGCTGGCCTATGCCACAACCACAGCAACGCAGGATCCTTAATCCACTGAAGCCAGGGATCGAACCAGCATCCTCACAGACACTATGTCAGGTTCTTAACCCACTGAGTCATAGTGGGAACCCCTGTATGATCTAATTTTAATTCTCACAACATCCCCAGAGTATAGTTACATGTAAGGAAACTGGGAATACAGTCACTTGACTCCAACATCGCAGCTGGTACGTAGTGCTCCTTGGCTTTGAATCCATTCTACCAAAGACTGAAAAATCTGCACTTTTTTTTTTTTTTCGCTTTTTAGGGCCGCAAACTGGCATATGGAAGTTCCCAAGTAGGAGGTGAATCGGAGCTGCAGCTGCCGGCCTACCACACAGCCACAGGAATGTGGGATCCGAGCCATGTCTGCGACCTACACCACAACTCACGCAATGCCAGATCCCTGACCCACTGAGCGAGGCCAAGGATCGAACCCGCATCCTCTTGGATGCTAGTAGGATTCGTTTCTGCTGAGCCACAATGGGAACTCCAAAACCAGCACTCTTAATCACAACGTTTTACTGTCTCTCAAGAACAGCCCCCCCAAAAAAACAAAAAAACACTGCCTTTAGCCGACCACTTTCAGACTATCTGATTACTTTAACATCACAGATACTACCAGACCTAAACAGAACTGACTTATGATAGGAAATGGTGCTTAAAAAAACATTCTTTGTGAAGAAGTTCATAAATCTTGTGTTCCCAGCATCCTGCTACGGTCTATAAAAGATGAACAGAAGGTAAGACAAAAGTTCTTTTGGGAAGATGGTGAAATAGAAGAACATGTTTATCAAAATACGTTTTAAAGTGCAAACTGCTATTGAAATATCTTGCAGTGTCATGATTAATACAAACCATATAAACTGCTTAAGTCCATGTTTTAGACGATCTGCAGAAGTGAACATCCAAGAAAATGCAGTCCATGAGGGACTCACCTGGATTGCACTCCACGAAGAGCTGGCCAGCTTTTCGTTTTCTCCGCAGGATCCGCACCAAGGTCTCAGCCACTCTCGGATTAGTTATGTACCGCTTGGGTTCTGAGGTGGGCTTGCACACACGCGACGACTTCCCAAAACCGGTACGGGGCAACAGCTTCGGTTGGAACTCAGACAAGTCCCGGCGGTACCCCGCCGGAACATCCTTCCTCCTTGCCGCCCCGGACCTCAAAGTGCAAAAGTGCCCAGGGCCGGTCAAGGCTGAGAGCGTTAGCCTTGGTGGAAGCCCCGCCCATGGGACCCACATTCTCATCCTTTAAGGCCTGTCCCAAAGTCACCCAGACTCGTTACATCGCGGACAAACTCCATACAGGGTACCCCACGTGCGACCGCTCTTGACGCCGGGGCTACGCCGGCGGAAGTAAACAGTCCACACTGTGCGTGAGAGCGACCTCGTCGGCGTGCCTTTGACGTCACTTCCGTTTCCGTGCCGGCACAGAAGCCGGAGGCTCGTGAATGGACGGCAGAGGAGAGAGACTGACCCGGCCGGCGGTGTCTGAACTTGTACTCTATGGTCGTCCGCTCTCTGCGCCTCCTCTCTAGCCGCTCGCGCTCTATGCTCCGCGGTCACTGGCCGCCGGCCGCCAGCCCGCCCGCCGGGAGGGGTGCGCAGAGAGAGGCGGGGCGGGAAGACGAGAGGTGTCTCCTCCACTCGAGCGGCGGGAGACCCGAGCAAGCTCTGTGACAGCTCGTCGGCCGCCATGTCAGCGAGCGGGGCTGGAAACAGACCCGGCGCCTGGCGGTAGCCCTCCTTTCGTCTCCCGTTCCCAGGTGAGGAGAGGGAGAGCTGTACGCAGGGGGCCGGCCGGCTCGCGGCCCTGGGAAAAGCCTTTGGGAACCCCCTCGCTCCTCCCCCGGTGCTGTCCTCCTCCCGCAGACCGCGCCGCCTCTGCCCTCCCGGTGCGGTGGAGCGCGGTACCCTCACCCCAGCCCCTTCTCCGCTCCCCTGTTTTCCTCTTTCTCGTCTCGCCGCCCTGGTCTCTCCCTGCGCAGCGCGCCCATTTCTCCCTCCCTAGGGCACCAGCGCCCGAAGCCGTCCCTCGCCCGGTTCCCCGCGGAGCCTGCGGCTGCCACTGCGTCTCTGTTCCTTTCTCTCCTTCTGCCCACAGCCCCAACTCTCCATCCCTGTGAGGGGTTTTATCTTCCTTCCTACCTGTTTTTTTTTCTTTCTTTCTATCCCGCTCACCGCTTTGGTTGTCAGGAACCACCTAGTGTCTCCCTTCCGTTCCTCCTTCTGGGCCGGTGTTTACCTTGATTTTTATTTTTAACTTGCGTATTTTAAAGAGGTTAAAATTAAGATTTAAAAATTAAGGTTTGAAAGCTTAAAATGCATTTGTAAGCTTGAGAAGATTAAGGTCTTCTGATGCTTATTTTGTTGCCTTTGTAAACTTAGTCAAACACATTGTACCGTGGAATGCAATTTAAAAGACCAGTTCCAAGGACTCTAAAAATAGAATACTCTAATGGAAATTTTGGCAGTCTTTTTACCTTTTGGGCCGTGTTAGAAGGCTCAGTTCTTTGAGAGTGATTTCAGTGATTAAGGATTATACTCAAAAAGAGCTTTATCCAAAACCCTTTCCACCAAGGCAAGAAACTGCAGCCAATCAACTTCCTATTTTAAAATATGTACAATCCTTTCTGTTTACTTTACTGGGAGCGTAGTTGAGCTTGGCATTTAAACGCACAAGGAAAAGGTTTCTAAGGAATGGATCAACTAGCAAATTGAAGCCTGAAGTAAATACTCAGCTGATAAATCTCAAATGGATAAAGAATAGACGGCCAAATACGACCTTTTTCGGACTATAGATTTGCTAGGGCACCATAGAAAGTATCTCATTAACTCTTTTGGAAACCCTGGGGACTCTTTGGTCTTAGTTTTTTAATATCCTTTTTAAGTACAGTTTACCCGTTGATAATTCTCTAGAAGTTATTTATCTTCGGAACCTGTGTGAACTCCATGCCCCCCCCCATCCTTTACTGAGCTGTCTCCACCTCTCTTTTTGTAAAAAATATTTTCATAGATTCAGAAAACCACCGCTAAGAGCCCTGGAGGCCTAAATATTTTTAAAATCAAAGCAGAGTGATGTATTACAGTAGAGGAAGAAGTGGTTCACTCATGGAACTGTGTTGTTGAATTTCTCACTTTTAAAATATACTTTAAAAAATTGTGGTAAAAAACGCTTATCTTAAAATATGCTTTGTTATTTTATACTGTTTGCGGACCCAGGATAGACTGCTCAGCCCTAGAGAAACTGATATAGTTTTTAATTTTGCTTTTGAGTGGTATTTTCTTTTTGGCTTTGGAAAAGAGAATTAGGTTATGGTATTTCCCTTTCTAAAGCGTTAATGATTTGTTTGTAGCTGAAGGTGCTTGAATAATATCAGAAACAGAATCTTACACATTTAATTTTTCTGAAATGAAAGAAATGTCCATTTCATTTTAAAGATGAACCTTATAGTCAACATTTAGACTTATTTTATTAGAAAAACTGTATGTTTCCTGCGTTTTCTTAAGAAGTGTCATTTTTTTAAATTCTGCTCTATTTTTGCTGTTTTGAAGTAATGCATTCTTTAAAGTAGTATCAGGCAAAGTGATTCTATTGTTTGTACACTCTTTTTCTTTTGACTTTTCTATAGCAATTATAATTGGAAAATGCTAAGTGATAGTTTTTGCTTGCCATCAGAATTAAAACTGTGGGTCTAGAGCAGTGATGTCCAATAGAAATGTAACGCAAGCTACGTGAGCGATTTAAAGTTTTCTAGTCACATTAACAAAGTAAAAAACAAGTGGAGTTAACTTTAATATATTTTATTTAATCTTATACATGATTTCTACATGTAATCAGTTTTAAAAGTTAATGGGCTATTTTGCATTATTTCACACTGAATCCGAAATCTCATGTGTGTGTCACGTTTACAGTACATCTGAGTTTGGACTGTGTGTTTCAGCTGATGGTTAAGTGTATCTTATTGGGCAGTGCGTATCCATAGGATTACTGTGTGATTTGTCTTCCTCTTAGTATTGACTGGTTAACACTGAGGGGGATAAACAGGTGCCCAGTGCTTGTTTAGTGAGGGTCATAAGATGAACAGAGTGCATAGTCATATCCTGGGGTGTCATTGTTACAGTTATTTACGTCTGCATGTCAACAATGTGTCAGGGCATTGCGTGAGTATTTGTGTACTACCTCCGTTGGTATTAAGTAGGGGAACTTGAAGACATACAAGAAGATTGAACTTTATTGTGAATGGGTAGAGTACCTGCTACTGTAGACTTATTTTCTGAATCAGTTTCAGGTGCAACTAAGAGCTTTGTAAATGTACTACTCTGTATGATGGTGTTTTCAAAGGAAACAAAATCTTTTTGCAAAAATTTAGAAGAGGGTATGTTTTTTGGCTGTAAAACACTGGGACCTGAGTAGTAGCAAAATACGCACGTGTTGTGTGTGTGGTAGTTTAGGTAAATTTTAAGTAAGTATGGCAGTTTTAATAGCTTCCGATGTATCACCTAGGTATGTTTTTTCAGTTGTTTTGGCAACAGAGGTGGTAATGTTTATGCAACTGTTTCTTCTTTCAGAGGTGTTATAACCCTGTTGGAAAGGTGACTGCAGCTCACTGACTTCAGTGGGGCTCGTTATTCTTATCTTGACCTCTATATTCTAATAAACTTTCCTAAATATTATTTTAGCTGCACTGTTCTACATCTGCAATTAATGTCAAAATTCAGTGTCAAATTTCACCTGAAGACCTGATTAATATCCCATATAATTTAATATGAGCAACATACCCCCTCCACAACTTTTATGGTATAAAAAAAAATCTTAAATTACCTGGTAAGTAACAAACTCTTTAAAACCAAGTCAGTATAGACCCAGCACAGTATTGGCAGTATGTGGAGTGTTAAAGAATCAGACAAATTTGGGGAAGGTGATAGTTTTAGATGTTGCCTGCTTCATGAGAGGTGCAGGCACATTAGGTAAGAAAATAAAGCATTTTCATTTGTCTCTAAGTATGGATAGCTCTCCATTGAGACTATTTTAGTTGGGTAAGAAAGAAAATACAGGAGTTTCTGTCGTGGCTCAGTGGAAATGAATCTGACTAGGAACCATGACATTGCAGGTTCAATCCCTGGCCTCACTCAGTGGGTTAAGGATCTGGCGTTGCCATGAGCTGTGGTGTAGGCTGCAGACGCGGCTCGGATCCCACGTTGCTGTGGCTGTTGTGTAGGCCAGCAGCTGTAGCTCTGATTAGACACCTAGCCTGGGAACCTCCATATGCTGCGAGTTCGGCCCTAAAATGACAGAAGACAAAAAAAAGAAAGAAAATACATAGTTTTGTTTCTTCAAATAAATTAGTCTTAGCAAAATTTTCTTCTTCTACTTTTCCTTTTCCTTTTTTTTTTTTTTTTTTTTTGCATGTGCCTGTGGCATGTTGAAGTTCTCAGGTGAGGGACTGAACCTGAGCCACAGCAGTGAAAAAGTGAGTCCTTAGCCACTAGGCTGCTAGAGAACTCATAAATTTTTCTTTAGTTACTTGAAGAATAATTGATACTCTGGCCATTTTCAGTTTTTAAAACTGCATTTAAGTGACCTCTGCAAGGATTATATTTTTATTAAGCCCTGCACTCAATATGTCTATGTCTTGGAGTTCCCCGGTGGCCTGCAGTTAAGGATCCGGTGTTGTCACTGCTGTGGCTCAGGTTACTGCTTCAGTGTGGATTCTGTCCCTGGCCCAGGAACTAACTCATGCTGTGGGCGAGACCAAAAAAAAAAAAAAAAATGCGTGTGTGTGTGTGTGTGTGTGTGTGTGTGTATGTATGTATATCTTGATATTGTTATGAGTATATTCTTCTGTTTAAAGCCTTGAACATTCACATGAATACAAGCTTTTGTTTATTTATAAATCATTCCTTTGGGGGGAATTATATTTCCTTTCCACCAGGGAATACTTTTGTTTTTCATGCATTTGAAATAATTATTTTGTAATATCCTTTAAAGAAATACATCCTCAGTCAATTATACTTCAATTAAAAAATAAAAGTAAAAAATCAAAAATAATATCTGAACAATCTTCCATAAAAATGAAATACTTCATTGAAAAATTCTGGATCTTTTAATACCTTAAGCTTTCTTAAATTGTTTTAGTCACAGTTTTTAGCTTCTGCTCTTTAACATATTTGGAGATGGAAACTGTTTGCCTTTATATCACTCCTCTCTGCCATCTCTTAGGAGTTCCCTCTTTTTCATCATCATTAGCCATGTGGAAAGGAAAGATAGTATGTGTTTGTCAGAATACTGACAAATCAGATTGTTTTTCCCTTTGTAGGAAGAATTTTGAAGCAGTAAGTGACAAACTTAGTCACCCTTTTGACATTTGGGCATTTGATATTTTAATTGATAGCACCTAAGAGATTTTAAGAATTAACAATAATTTGTAATTGTCATACTTATTAAATTCTCTTATAAGAAAACTTAGTCTGATTTTCCTGGAAAACTACTACCTGAATATATAATTACATTTTCCCTATGTTTGCCGCATTTGTAAAATCCGGTGAATTAGGTGGCTGTGGTTTTGTAACTTGAATGAAGGCAAACTAAGATTTTTAAATACCTTTTTTTTAATGTTTGGAGTTCCTGTCATGACTCAGTGGTTAACGAACCTGACCGGTAAACGTGAGGACGCGAGTTCGATCCCTGGCCTGACTCAGAGAGTTAAGGATCCAGCATTGCCGTGAGCGGTGGTGTAGGTTGCAGAGGCAGCTCGGATCCCACATTCCTGTGGCCAGCAGCTACAGCTCCAATTCCACCCCTAGCCTGGGAACCTCCATATGCCCTGGGTGCAGCCCTAAAAAAGACAAAAAAATAAAAATTTCTATTTTTAAAAAAACACTTTTTGTAGTATAGGTTTTTAAATAAATAATTTCCTTAAAATATATGAACTTTATAATAAGATAAAGCTGTTGTTCCTGGGTATTGGAGAACATACCACTTGTATTTTTTTTTTCTTCTGGCTGCCCTGAGTCATACGGAGTTTCTTGGCCAGGGATAAGATCCCAGCGCAGCCGCAGCAACACTGGATCCGTAACCGCCTGTGCCTGGCCAAGGAATGAACCTGTGTCCCGGACTCCAGAGACACCAGATCCCACTGTGCCACAACAGGAACGCCATACCACTTTGTATTTTTATTTCATGCATGCATTGTTTTCTTCTTCACTACTCTCTTCTGTAGGTGTTACCACTATACAACTCAGTCTTAAAAATAATTTTTAGATCATTTGAAAAATACTGCTTAAGGTTTTCAACAAGAGCTTATTTTTTTTAACATGTCTTTTTTACTTATTGATAATTAGTGGAGTTGTGTTTTTGTTTGTTTTGTGTTGTTTTCCCTTATGAAGCACCACTTGTGGACATAAAAAAGGTTTACTTAAATCAGGTCTCAAAAAAGATTTGTAGCAAACAACAGACTTGAGTTCCTCCCTCATGTTTGACTTAGACAACAAGAGGAGTGGAAGTTTGTAGAAACTATGCTAATTCGAAAATTATGATGTTTAGTTTCCTGAAAAAAACCTTTATATCCATTTGTGACTTCTTAATCCAAATTCAGTCACTAAGCTTGATTTCTAAGATAACTTACAAAGTAATCATTAGAGTCCTTTTGCTCAAATAGTTTAAGAAATTATTGTGGAGTTCTTTGTCATACCAATTAGAATTTATATCTTTGGCATTGGGTAAGCACTGTAAAGAGCCAAAATTAGAAGCAATGTCATGTGACTTCCTTATTTTAATCATAAAATGAGTGATTAGTAAACCAGAATTGTCTTATGAGTCTTGCATTTGCACTCTAATTTGTCTATTTTTTTGTCTTTTTAGAGCCCTACACGCAGTATATGGAAGTTCCTAGGCTAGGGGTTAAATTGGAGCTATACCTGCAATTGAAGATGTGGGATCCAAGCCGCATCTTCAACTTACACCACAGCTCACGGCAATACCAGATCCTTAACCTACTGAGCAAGGCCAAGGATAGAAACCTGCGTCCTCATGGATAATAGTCAGGTTCGTTACTGCTAAGCCATGATGGGAACTCCTGAACTCTAGTTTAAATTTGACCTAATAGATCTTATGTCCACATAAGTTCATATTTTTGCTAGCCAGAGGAAAACCCATTTCAGGTTATCCAAAAGTATTTAATTCAGGAGGTAATTTTTTATTATACTAAGTACCCTGGTGGTTAATTATAATTTTGTGGATTTTGATGCCTACAGGCTTTTGTCCTCTTTCAGCTGTATGCCTGGGGAACACCTAGGGATTGCCTAGAGAACCACAACCTTTGACCTTTGAGTTATGGCTTACTTTCTCTGATGGCCTTGAAGAGTATAACTGTGTGCAGAAAACTTATGAGCAAAAATTCTGCTCCAGTCACACTTACCTACACTGAGGAAACAGATATTCTCAGAATGTCTACCTTATAATTACAGTTTCCATGTACTTGTATATACATGTTTGTATTAAAACTATGTGTATTTTGTATAGCCCCTGTTGGAGAGTTTCCATTTTCTTCCAGTGCTTCAGAGTATGTAAAAGGATAGCCAGAATAATATTCCTTATAGCTTATTCTGCCTTACCTCACCTTTTGGGTTTTTTTTCCCTATTCTTTTTTCCATGGAAAGTTCAAAAGTCAGAACAGGTCATGGTTTATTATAAACTTGGGTGGGGTGGGTAGGAGTACAACACATCTTACTGCTTCCCTCCGGTTACAAAAGTAATAGTGCTCCAGAGAGAAAAAAGGTAGGTAAATTTTAACTTGAGCTAAACATAGTTATTCACAAATTAGTGTCTTTTCTGTAATGAAGGTTGAACGGCTTTTATTTAGCAGTCAGAATCCATTGATCTCTCTCATCCTACTTTTACTTTTGATGTCTGATGGAGTTGCCAGGAAGAAGTTTTGAGTACAAGTGTTAGCAAGTTGAAGCTTATATTGCCCACTGCACTGTAAGCCAGTAAATTGAGAGACAGGCTGTTGGGGGGGAGGAATGGCAACTTAATTTGGAAAACCAACAGACTGAGAAGATAGTAAACTAAGCTGGTGTCGGGAAGAGCCATCTTCCCTTAGTTAGAATTTAGATTTCTGTACTAAAAGGGGGTCTGGTGTGGTTCCTGCCTGAGAACTGCAAACAGTCCTTTGTTCTTGCAGCTGTTTGCATAGGTCTGGTTACAATGTTCTGTAAACCTCCAGCAAGGAAATTGTTATTTTCTGTTCTGCAACTTTTTATCTCTGTGTGATTGGAAAAGTGGTATTATCTTTAAAGGTCAGTGTCTTGAGAATGGGCTATCCTGTATATTTTAGGCTATAGGCAACATTCTTAGCTTGCAGCAAAAGCAATAGAAATGGAAAGTTTAAAGTAAAGAAAAGAGATGCAATATGGGGTCAGACTTGTTCTTCACTATTGCACAAGGACACTTTGAGTGCACTGTTACTAGACTATTACTGGAGTATATTTAATATCTCTTTTGTCATGTTTTTTTCTTTTAGAAATATGATCCACTGAAATATAACATCTTTGGGGGAAAATCATATTATACCAACAGCCTTTTAAAGCATTATAAGATATCTCTCTCTAGGACAAATTTTTTCTCTATTGATTTATTCTTTTCTTAGAATTTCTTCCCTAGAATAAGAATTGCCTTACTCTGGGTTTATTTCTTTTCCAAGGCCCCATCAAAATACTTCCTTTGAATGACTAATTATAAGAAAGCATATTCACTTTGATACCTACCTCCCTTCCTGCCTTTCTATTAACTTTTGGTATGCTGGAGTTGTAAATCAGGATGTTGCTATTATGTCAAACATCATAGTAAGGAGTAATAACAAGTATTTATTTAGATATTTTATCATAGGAATGGAAAACAGTAGCTATCTTTTTGACGGGGATAAAATATAGTGTCTTGGGGAGTTCCCGTCGTGGCACAGCAGTTAACGAATCCGACTAGGAACCATGAGGATGTGGGTTCAATCCCTGGCCTTGCTCAGTGGGTTAATGATCCGGTGTTGCCGTGAGCTGTGGTGTAGGTCGCAGATGTGGCTCAGACCTGGCGTTTCTGTGGCTGTTATGTAGGCTGGCAGCGGAAGCTCCGATTAAACCCCTAGCCTGGGAACCTCCATATGCCGCAGGTGCAGCCCTAAAAAGCAAATAATAGTAATAGTAATAATAATAATAATAATAATAATAATAATTATATATGTATATATATAGTTTTAACCTCAAGCCCAAGAATAGGCTTCAAGGGATCTGTAAGCCCCCTGAAATAACATTTATGACTTAGTGGTAGCATATATGTGTTTTACGCCAGAGTCACAGCAACGCGGATCCGAGCCACGTCTGTGACCTACACCACAGCTGATGGCAACGCCAGATCCTTAACCCACTGAGCAAGGCCAGGGATCAAACCCACAACCTCATGGTTCCTAGTCGGATTCATTAACCACTGCGCCACAACGGGAACTCCTCTACAGTGGATTGTTACTTGGCAATAAAAGAGCTGCAGTATTGATAATATGCTACACCAGAAATAATATACCTTGAAAACATTATACTAAACAAAAGAAGCTAGTCATAAAGACCATGTATGATATTCCATTTATATGAAATATTCAGAAAGGACTGATCCATAGAGGAAAAAAAAGTAGATCAGTGGTTGCTTAGAGCTGGCTGGGGAGGGGGGCGAGTGGCAGGAGGAGCTGAGAGAATGTAAAATGAGTACTGATGAATAGTATGTGGGTATGAGGGAGTAGGGACGTTCTTTTGGGGTCATGAGAACATTCTAAAATTGTGGCATAGGCACACAACTTTTTTTTTTTTTTTTTTTTTTTTTTTTTTTGCTTTTCAGGGCTGCACCCACAGCACATGGAAGTTCCCAGGGTAGGGGTTGAATCAGAGCTGCAGCTGCCAGCCTACACCACAGCCACAGCCATGCCAAATTTGAGTCACATCTGCAACCTTCACCACTGGTCACAGCAACACCAGATCCTTAGCCTACTGAATGAAGCCAGGAATTGAACCTTGATTCTAATGGATACTAGTTGGGCTCGCTACCACTGAGCCATAACACGGGTACTCTGGGGCACAACTTTGAATGTCCTAAAATCTGTTAAATTGTACATTTTTTCTTTTTTCAACATGCCGCACCTGTGGCATATGGAAGCTCCTGGGCCCGGGATCAAAGCCGCTGCAGAGACAATGCTGATTAAAGTTCATTTTTATGATAAGCTAAAAGAAAATAGTATGATCTTATTTAAGATCATCATAACTGATACCTTTTTACATTTTTATTTTATTTATTTTTTTGGTCATGCCTCTGGCCTGCCGAAGTTCCCAGCCAAAGACTGAACCCATGCCACAGTAGTAACAACACTGGATCCTTAACCCGCTGAAAAGTCCGTGACCAATACCTTAAAACAACGTTCTTATATGGGATTTCAATGCCCAAATTTGTATTTCTGTTTATAATCATGGGAGTAAAATTATTAAATTAATGTCTTTGTGGCAACATCATAGCACGTTGTGGAAACAAAGGTTTCTTAGTAGTCAGTAGAGAAAAGTGGTGGGAGAGTTGTGTCTTAAAGTGCCCATGGTAAGTTGAGGTGCTGAACTCGAAAGAACCTGTGTCATCGCAGTTGTTACTGTATTCAAGTTATGAATAGACATTTCATTTTTTTTTTGTTTGTTTGCATTTTAGGGCCACATCCGCGGAATATGGTGGTTCCCAGGCTAAGGGTCCAATCGGCACAATAGCTGCTGGCCTGAGCCACAGCGACAGCAACGCAGGATCCGAGCCACGTCTGGGACGTATACCCATGGTGGGAACTCTGGTCAGGCCTTTTAAAGGAATGTTCTAATGACCTATTTGCTCTTGCCACCAGATTAGCAAGAATTATTTTAAAACAAAATATGTAGTTTTGTGTATATTTAGTAATTAAAGTGTAGATAGATTGCTTTATATTACTAGTTGTATAGCAGTGTTTAAAGTTTAAAAATTATTAAGACAGTTTCCATGAAGATATATAGTAGATATGTAGCAGCAATCATAATTTGTGTCTTAAAAGGGGTAGTTATGATCTGAATCAAAAAATATTTTCAAGTTCTTAGATTCTGTTGGTTGTAGCTTTAAAGTATGGTTGCATTAAGTTTCACAACAAAGAAGCATTTAAAACCAAATAAACAACTTATGCATGAACCTAATTTAAATGACTCCTTCCTCTAAACTCTGGTTATCTCAATGCATGTGATATTAACTCTGTGAAACTAACCAAAAAAAAATGCTTATATTGCTACTTATGCTGTGATTTGCCCACCCTTAATCTTCAAGTGATAATAGAAGTTAATTTCTAGGACCATTTGAATCATAAACTCATTCACCCTGAAGCAGACAAAATTTAATAATTAGTGATTGTTAAGTGAAAAAATTGTTAGAAAGTATTGCCATAAATACCTGGATGTCTGAAGATGTCCTTGGGCTCGCACAATTGTAGAGATTTGCTTTCCTATTATTTGTTCTCTTTTTTTATGCCACGGCTGTAGCAATGCTGGATTCTTAACCCACCGTGCCAGGCTGGGGATCGAACTTGCTGGATCCTTAACCCCCTGTGCCACAATGGAATTCCTTTTCTATTGTTTCTTTCTTTCTTTTTTTTTGCTTTTTATGGCCGCACCCGCAGCATGTGGAGGTTCCCAGGCTAGGGGCCTAATTGGAGCTGTAGCTGCCGGCCTTCGCCACAGCCACAGCAACGCGGGATCCGAGCTGCGTCTGCAACCTACACCACAGCTCACGGCAACACCAGATCATTAACCCACTGTGCAAGGCCAAGGATCGAACCTGCAACCTCATGGTTCCTAGTTGGATTTGTTAACCGCTGCGCCACCTCGGGAACTCCTATTGTTTCTTTAAGTTAAGTGTATGTATATCTTTGTGTATGGGAGAGAGAAAAGAGAGGAGAGAGATGACTGTCTTTGCACCGCTTGGGTTTACCTACAGGGAAGCATATGACCTGTCATGTCCGTTTATGTAATGGACTTTGAACTCAGAGGCTCTGTAGATGTGTGAGCTACCTTGAACTGAGCCCTGTTCTGAAAGGGAGGACTGAGGAAAATAAACATTGTGCTTCCTTTCACTCAACTTACATGCCCAAGGTTGTTTTGGACTTCTGAGTCACATGGCTTCAGTTACTGTCTTTAGGAGTACTGTCTCTCCATAAATAAAATCCATGTTTGTGGTGTTCTCCTTTAGAATCATTACCTTCACATTTTTACAGTAAATGATCATTTATTTTTCTCTTTTTCCTTTTATATTCATATAGTTTTGTTATGTATTTGTTACATTTTTATCCTCAAGACAAATATTATGTGACATTTCTTTTTTCCATATTAAGAATGAATTTCCTTATTGTGAAATTGTGGTTTTCATTCTTGTTAACTAAAACAACCTCATTAACTTTTGTACATACTATTATATAGAAATTTAAGTGTTAAAGAGGTTACTGTAAAGCCCTTTTATTGGTTATAACTACTGTTACACATTTATGAATGACCAGGAATAACTGAATATGGAATGTACCCCACAACGGGGATGACATGGTCCTGGAGTTTACATCCTGAAAATAGAATATAAGTAATTACTTATACGTCGACTTTAAAAGCTTAGAGTATGTATTTCTTTCATTAGCTATTTACCTTGTTTAATTATAGTAATAAATGTCTACACCCCGGAAATGCCAACAATGTAACTTGTATTTGCAAGAAAAATCCTGAATGGGAGTTCCCGTTGTGGCGCAGTGGTTAACGAATCCAACTAGGAACCATGAGGTTTCGGGTTCGATCCCTGGCCTCGCTCAGTGGGTTAAGGATCTGGCGTTGCCGTGAGCTGTGGTGTAGGTCGCAGACGCGGCTCGGATCCCGCGTTGCTGTGGCTGTGGCGAAGGCAGCAGCTACAGCTCCTGTTAGACCCCTAGCCTGGGAACCTCCATATGCCGTGGGTGCAGCTCTACATAAAAAAAAAAAATCCTGAATGGAGTGGTTCACCACGGGCCATGACTTCTGCTACTGTGGTACTATCAGGCAGTAATTGTGGAGAGCCGTATTGTCTAATAGAAGTAGAATGTGAGCCATATACAGAATTTTGTTTTCTAGTAACCATATTAAAAAAGCTTTTTAAAAGGTGAAGTTAATTTTAATAATATATTATTTAATCCACTAAATCAAAATAATTTAACATATAATCAATATTTTAAATTATTAAAGAGCTATTTTACATTCTTTGTATTCATAGTAAGTCTTTGATATATGGTATGTGTTTTGTACACCTCTATTTGGACACATTTTTCATTGTAAATGCTTGATATATATTTAAATTTCCCAAAATTTAGGTAAAAAGCAAATTCACTTATCCAGTTTATTCCAAACATACATGTTTTTCAATAAGTGAATTAATACCTGCTTTTAAATTTTAATTAATTAAATTTAAGGTAAAAATTTAGTTCCTTAGTTTCAGTGTGCATATTTCAAGTATTCAGGAGCCATATGTGGTTAGTGGCTACCATATTGGTTAAAATAGATATAGAATAACACTGGCAACTGAAGGTGTCAACTAAGGGACCCTGAATCAAGGTCTCTTTTACTTTTTAAAGCCACAGGTGTGGCATATGGAAGTTCCCAGGCTAGGGGTCAAATCGGAGCTACAGCTGCTGGGCCTGTACCACAGCCACAGCGGTGCAGGATCCAAGCTGCATCTGTGACCTACACGACAGCTCACAGCAATATTGAGTCCATAACCCACTGAGCAAGGCCAGGGATTGAACCCACATCCTCATGGATACTAGTCACATTCAGTACTGCTGAGCCACAATGGGAACTCCAGTATTTTAGATAAATTTTGTTGTGAGGGGAATGATATAAATTAACAAAAATTATTATATTGATATTATCAGCATAACATTTTAAGTGAAGTTTGTGTCTGAATTTCATATGGTCTACAACATTTTCAGAAAAAAATTTGGAGATAATTGCAAACTTCTCTGGTGCTCAGTTGGTCCTCAGGTTGAAATACTATTAATTCCAAGAAACTGCTGCCTTATTACTGTGATCACTGCTCATTAGTAGGGCATGACATCTCTAGTGGATCTTGATCAGCATTTTTAAAAATATAAGAGTTTCCGTTGTGGCTCAGCGGACACGAATCAGACTGGGAGCCATGAGGTTGCAGGTTCGATCCCCTTGCTCAGTGGGTTAAGGAACCGGCATTGCCATGAGCTGTGGTGTAGGTCGCAGCCTGTGTCGCTGTGGCTGTGGTATAGGCCGGCACCTGTAGTTCCAATTTATTTGACCCCTAACCTGCGAACCTTCATATGCCGTGGATGCGGGCCTAAAAAGAAAAAGTAAAATAAAAATAAATTTTAAAATGAATAAGTAAATAGGAAATAGTACCCTGAATAGAATGGAGAATGTATCAGAGTACTTCATGTGTGTTTAGTTTTTGAGAAACCTTTGTTTCAGTTATGCATACGTATTTCCTATGCATATGATCACAGTGAAAAATGAAATTTTTATTTTGGGTTGCAGAGTTTTTGAGAATCATTCTTCTGGGGCATGCTTTTGATTGTTGGTATACTGAGTAGTGCCTATGGGTACATACGTGTGAACAAAACACAGAAAACGATGGATTTAGCAATGAGATATAAGTAGTATTGGAACATGTCTAGTGAGTAATGCGGCAAAATGTATAGTTACCATCACAAACACAACATTTGTGTATGGTGACTTTCTTCCTTCAATTCGGAGTAAACTGTGAGTAACCAGATTTGAATTTAGAGTTAAAAGGATATGTTATTGGTTTGTTATTGG